>OU343162.1:70389401-70556506 GCA_910595825.1 Philhelius pedissequus
TGTCAGTCTGTCAGTCTGTCAGTCTGTCAGTCTGTCAGTCTGTCAGTCTGTCAGTCTGTCAGTCTGTCAGTCTGTCAGTCTGTCAGTCTGTCAGTCTGTCAGTCTGTCAGTCTGTCAGTCTGTCAGTCTGTCAGTCTGTCAGTCTGTCAGTCTGTCAGTCTGTCAGTCTGTCAGTCTGTCAGTCTGTCAGTCTGTCAGTCTGTCAGTCTGTCAGTCTGTCAGTCTGTCAGTCTGTCAGTCTGTCAGTCTGTCAGTCTGTCAGTCTGTCAGTCTGTCAGTCTGTCAGTCTGTCAGTCTGTCAGTCTGTCAGTCTGTCAGTCTGTCAGTCTGTCAGTCTGTCAGTCTGTCAGTCTGTCAGTCTGTCAGTCTGTCAGTCTGTCAGTCTGTCAGTATGTCAGTCTGTCAGTCTGTCAGTCTGTCAGTCTGTCAGTCTGTGAGTCTGTCAGTCTGTCAGTCTGTCAGTCTGTCAGTCTGTCAGTCTGTCAGTCTGTCAGTCTGTCAGTCTGTCAGTCTGTCAGTCTGTCAGTCTGTCAGTCTGTCAGTCTGTCAGTCTGTCAGTCTGTCAGTCTGTCAGTCTGTCAGTCTGTCAGTCTGTCAGTCTGTCAGTCTGTCAGTCTGTCAGTCTGTCAGTCTGTCAGTCTGTCAGTCTGTCAGTCTGTCAGTCTGTCAGTCTGTCAGTCTGTCAGTCTGTCAGTCTGTCAGTCTGTCAGTCTGTCAGTCTGTCAGTCTGTCAGTCTGTCAGTCTGTCAGAGTGTCAGTCTGTCAGTCTGTCAGCTTGTCAGTCTGTCTGTGTGTCAGTGTGTCAATCTGTTAGTCTGATAGTATGTCAGTCTGTCAGTCTGTCAGTCTGTCAGTCTGTCAGTCTGTCAGTCTGTCAGTCTGTCAGTCTGTCAGTCTGTCAGTCTGTCAGTCTGTCAGTCTGTCAGTCTGTCAGTCTGTCAGTCTGTCAGTCTGTCAGTCTGTCAGTCTGTCAGTCTGTCAGTCTGTCAGTCTGTCAGTCTGTCAGTCTGTCAGTCTGTCAGTCTGTCAGTCTGTCAGTCTGTCAGTCTGTCAGTCTGTCAGTCTGTCAGTCTGTCAGTCTGTCAGTCTGTCAGTCTGTCAGTCTGTCAGTCTGTCAGTCTGTCAGTCTGTCAGTCTGTCAGTCTGTCAGTCTGTCAGTCTGTCAGTCTGTCAGTCTGTCAGTCTGTCAGTCTGTCAGTCTGTCAGTCTGTCAGTCTGTCAGTCTGTCAATCTGTCAGTCTGTCAGTCTGTCAGTCTGTCAGTCTGTCAGTCTGTCAGTCTGTCAGTCTGTCAGTCTGTCAGTCTGTCAGTCTGTCAGTCTGTCAGTCTGTCAGTCTGTCAGTCTGTCAGACTGTCAGTCTGTCAGTCTGTCAGTCTGTCAGTCTGTCAGTCTGTCAGTCTGTCAGTCTGTCAGTCTGTCAGTCTGTCAGTCTGTCAGTCTGTCAGTCTGTCAGTCTGTCAGTCTGTCAGTCTGTCAGTCTGTCAGTCTGTCAGTCTGTCAGTCTGTCAGTCTGTCAGTCTGTCAGTCTGTCAGTCTGTCAGTCTGTCAGTCTGTCAGTCTGTCAGTCTGTCAGTCTGTCAGTCTGTCAGTCTGTCAGTCTGTCAGTCTGTCAGTCTGTCAGTCTGTCAGTCTGTCAGTCTGTCAGTCTGTCAGTCTGTCAGTCTGTCTGTCTGTCAGTCTGTCAGTCTGTCAGTCAGTCTGTCAGTCTGTCAGTCTGTCAGTCTGTCAGTCTGTCAGTCTGTCAGTCTGTCAGTCTGTCAGTCTGTCAGTCTGTCAGTCTGTCAGTCTGTCAGTCTGTCAGTCTGTCAGTCTGTCAGTCTGTCAGTCTGTCAGTCTGTCAGTCTGTCAGTCTGTCAGTCTGTCAGTCTGTCAGTCTGTCAGTCTGTCAGTCTGTCAGTCTGTCAGTCTGTCAGTCTGTCAGTCTGTCAGTCTGTCAGTCTGTCAGTCTGTCAGTCTGTCAGTCTGTCAGTCTGTCAGTCTGTCAGTCTGTCAGTCTGTCAGTCTGTCAGTCTGTCAGTCTGTCAGTCAGTCTGTCAGTCTGTCAGTCTGTCAGTCTGTCAGTCTGTCAGTCTGTCAGTCTGTCAGTCTGTCAGTCTGTCAGTCTGTCAGTCTGTCAGTCTGTCAGTCTGTCAGTCTGTCAGTCTGTCAGTCTGTCAGTCTGTCAGTCTGTCAGTCTGTCAGTCTGTCAGTCTGTCAGTCTGTCAGTCTGTCAGTCTGTCAGTCTGTCAGTCTGTCAGTCTGTCAGTCTGTCAGTCTGTCAGTCTGTCAGTCTGTCAGTCTGTCAGTCTGTCAGTCTGTCAGTCTGTCAGTCTGTCAGTCTGTCAGTCTGTCAGTCTGTCAGTCTGTCAGTCTGTCAGTCTGTCAGTCTGTCAGTCTGTCAGTCTGTCAGTCTGTCAGTCTGTCAGTCTGTCAGTCTGTCAGTCTGTCAGTCTGTCAGTCTGTCAGTCTGTCAGTCTGTCAGTCTGTCAGTCTGTCAGTCTGTCAGTCTGTCAGTCTGTCAGTCTGTCAGTCTGTCAGTCTGTCAGTCTGTCAGTCTGTCAGTCTGTCAGTCTGTCAGTCTGTCAGTCTGTCAGTCTGTCAGTCTGTCAGTCTGTCAGTCTGTCAGTCTGTCAGTCTGTCAGTCTGTCAGTCTGTCAGTCTGTCAGTCTTTCAGTCTGTCAGTCTTTCAGTCTGTCAGTCTGTCAGTCTGTCAGTCTGTCAGTCTGTCAGTCTGTCAGTCTGTCAGTCTGTCAGTCTGTCAGTCTGTCAGTCTGTCAGTCTGTCAGTCTCTCAGTCTGTCAGTCTGTCAGTCTGTCAGTCTGTCAGTCTGTCAGGCTGTCAGTCTGTCAGTCTGTCAGTCTGTCAGTCTGTCAGTCTGTCAGTCTGTCAGTCTGTCAGTCTGTCAGTCTGTCAGTCTGTCAGTCTGTCAGTCTGTCAGTCTGTCAGTCTGTCAGTCTGTCAGTCTGTCAGTCTGTCAGTCTGTCAGTCTGTCAGTCTGTCAGTCTGTCAGTCTGTCAGTCTGTCAGTCTGTCAGTCTGTCAGTCTGTCAGTCTGTCAGTCTGTCAGTCTGTCAGTCTGTCAGTCTGTCAGTCTGTCAGTCTGTCAGTCTGTCAGTCTGTCAGTCTGTCAGTCTGTCAGTCTGTCAGTCTGTCAGTCTGTCAGTCTGTCAGTCTGTCAGTCTGTCAGTCTGTCAGTCTGTCAGTCTGTCAGTCTGTCAGTCTGTCAGTCTGTCAGTCTGTCAGTCTGTCAGTCTGTCAGTCTGTCAGTCTGTCAGTCTGTCAGTCTGTCAGTCTGTCCGTCTGAATGTATAACGAGCTACAGCCTAAACGGTTTAAGCGATTATCTTCAAATTTGGTATTTGTGATTATTTTGGCATTCCTCAGCGGGGAAAAGGAAATTTTATTTGTAGGCCTAAAATTAACGGAACCTGTCTATGACCTTGAAGGAAATTCTTATTTTTCTCGAAAACGGCTCCAACGATTTTGATAAAAAAATTTGAGAATTTTTGTCTTGGTAATAGCTATCATTTGATATGAATCAAGCTTACGGGAAAAGACTATTACCTGTACGTTTCACAAAACGGTTTTTAAAATTTTTGGCTTTCGGTAACTGTTCATTGGATTTCTGTCAAATTTTATATCTGAGAAGATCTAGGTAGCCAAACTTATTCTGCTTATTAAAATTTTAAATAACATCTCTTATATAATTAAAATTAATTTTTGAATTTTTTTTTTTGAAAAATTTTTTAAAACTAATCAAAAAATTTAAATTTTATAGTCATATGTATATTAATAAACCCTAAAAAACATCATACCAAAATTTCAAAAAAAGTTTGTTATCTAAAAACTAAAAACGAAAAACCGGATTTCATCAAAATCCGTAATACAATTTTCGAGATACTTTTTTATAAAATTTTCATTGATCCGTGGCATATAATGGCGTTCTTTGTTTTCAAGACACTGATTGAAGTGATCGTTTTAACAGTTTTTATCAGTTTAAAACACGATTTTTACCCACCTAGTATACCGATAAAATATGACAAAGAATACAAAAATTAATGCGAATTATAAGGGACATAGATAAATAAGACACGGAAATTTCTCCGCATTAGTTCAGCCGCCATCCGTGGAGATAAAATCTGAGACAGTCTCCGAATATCGCGCCACACATCTTTCCTATCATTCTTTCTTTTCCTTAACCTCACCCTCACATCCGCGCTGTGTTGAAACATTTAAAGGGTATTCATAATCCCTGGAGTGCGTGTAGATTATAAAAAAAAAAAAAAAAAACTATACACCATTCACTTTCATTATTATATATATGTATAATATATACATAAATATGTACATATATTTACATACCTAGGCGCCATTATTGTACGTAGGTACACATTACATTACTAATTTACATAATTAAAATCTTGTTAAATACACATTTGTAGGATGGTACCTATGTCACCATTAATTTAATCACATGCGTTCGACAATTCATTATACTACGAATCAAGGTGATCTTACCTACTTCGGCCTTAAACCTGCACAGGATAACTAAACTAGACTACCTACTAACAACTTCAGTGGTTAGCTACAAGAGCAAGTTCGTACGATCCAGTCGTCCATTTTATTTTATTAAACATGGATTGGATAAAGGATTAAGAATGATTAAGGATAAATATATTTACTTTCGAATTACATGCCACTATATCATAGGACGATTACTATTGCTTTCATTGCTTTTGGTCTTCTTGTCAATCGCCACCAGGAATAAGTCTTTAGCTGATGTTTCTAATTGGTTCGGAGCTTGAGTGTTAAGACACACCAAGAACATTTTTTTTCCCACACACACACTTTTAAACGATAAACCGTTTTCTTATTATGTAAAAAAAAATTTTATTCTTGTGCTCTTTCTTTACACTTTCCGAGAGTTTTTTATTTGCAATGAGCCTTCGACTTTTTT
This sequence comes from Philhelius pedissequus, assembly GCA_910595825.1. NCBI lineage: Eukaryota > Metazoa > Arthropoda > Insecta > Diptera > Syrphidae > Philhelius > Philhelius pedissequus. The sequence goes on from OU343162.1 coordinate 70,394,338, forward strand.
TCTCCAACGATTAGCCGTTTGTTTTTCGGATAATTTGTAAAGTTTAAGTTTTGTTCCATACCAACTGCGCCAGTTACATGCCGGATTCCCGTGGCGATCAAAAAAAAATCTAATTCGGCAGAGCTTCGCCGTTAAATACTTTATTGACTTAAATGACAACTTAGAACTAAAATACGAGTACACTTGCTTTTATATTTGAATTCTGTTAGGTATCAGTTTTACTGGTAAAATATAATATGCTTAATAAGCTAAATACTGCATTCATGGGAATGGCGCAGCAATTTGATATTTGAAATAAAAAAAATAAAATAATTGGAAAAATAACATAATCAGCAATTAGTGGTTTACGGTAATTTAAGTATTGAATGATGAAGTGTATAGGTACCCTTATATACGAAACACAAATAATAGAACATAGAATGTAAGTTTACTAACACTTATATACAATACTCGAAGATTGTAAAGTAGTAGATAAGAACACAATGTAATTAAGAAATAAGAATAATTTTAAGATGTAATAAAGCCCAGTATTGGAAAGACTGTCTTTGATTTGAGATGTTTCAACTGGCGACGAGTTAATAAATCATGGCGTACTTAGGCAGAACCCCAACCTACGATTTTAAAGAAAATGATTGGAATCTTTTCAAGATCCAAATCGAGCAGTTTTTCATCGCCAATAATTTGGAAGTCGCAGCTGAGGAGAAGAGGCGAAAGGCAGTGTTGTTGAGTGGTCTCAGTGAGAGAACGCTTCGTTTTCTTAAAGAAATCATGCATCCTAAAGCTCCTGAAGATGCCACCACAGCTTACAATGAAATTTTAATTGCGATGGAAAACCATTTCAAGCCATCGTTTTCCGTGTTCGGTGAGAGACGAAAGTTTTATGAGGCGGTGAAACACGATGAGGAAACCTTACAAGAATGGGCAGCAAGGCTAAGAGCGTTGGCTGTAAATTGTTCCTTCGACACCCATTTGAACGTAGCGTTGAGAGATAGGTTTGTGATGGGTCTCAAAAAAGGCCCTGAAAAAGACAAACTATTCCTGGTGAAGGCTAGTGATCTGACGTTTCAAAGGGCGTTAAAAATGGCTTTGTCTGTTGAGTGCGTAAAATGGCAGTATGATGTCTCTGTAGATATCATTAAAGAAGAACCAGCAAGCGTGTATGTTATCCAGAAAAAGAGCGGTAAATTTATGAAACGTAGCGGCAAAAATGAAACGGTATCAACTTCTCATCAATCAACATCATCAAGCGGTAAATCTGGGCAATGCAAAGTTTGCGGTTACACAAACCATAATGAAGGTCAATGTAGATTTAAAAATTACATTTGTAAAAATTGCAAACAAAAAGGTCATTTAAAGAAGATGTGTCACAAAAAATTTAATGATAAGCTTAACAAAGAGTGTAATTATGTAAATAACGATGACGATTTGTCTTTATTTTATTGCAGTACAAATTCTAGTTTAAGACCCATCACGGCTGATGTTATTCTGAACGGTAAAAGAATGTGCATGCAGATTGATAGCGGGTCGGCAATTACGGCAATATCTGAGGGGGATTATGTGAAATATTTTTCAAACTGTCAATTGGAAAAAACGAGTGTGACGCTTCGTAACTACAACGGCGGGGCTATAACGCCTCTTGGATTTTGTAATCTTAAGGTAATTTATGCCAATAATTGTAAAATGTTAGACATTCACGTGATAAAAAATGGTGGCCCACCAATTCTTGGTAGAAATTGGATGTTCGCGTTTAACGTAGGGGTTAAAGAAATGAATTTCATTAATATTAAAGACCAAGATTTAGCAAATGTTTTATCCAAGTTTTTTGAAGTTTTTGATGGGAAGCTAGGCATGCATAACAAGAGAAAAATTTCTTTACATATTAAAAAAGGTGCTATGCCAAAGTTTTTTAAACCTCGTCGATTACCTTTTCACATAAGGGAGAAGGTGGAGAGGGCTTTAGATGATTTAGTTCAATTAGGAGTTTGTGAACGGGTAGAGCATAGTGAATGGGGAACACCGATTGTCCCTATTTTAAAAAAGAATGGCACAGTTCGCATTTGCGAAGATTATAAGACGACTGCGAATCAAGTTATGGAGGGAGTACAGCACCAGTTACCAACTATCGATGAAATTTTCGCGAAATTGCACGGTGGGGAGTCATTCACAAAAATCGATTTGTCATCTGCGTACCAGCAGTTAGTTCTGGATGAAAAATCCAGGAACTTGACAACGATAAGTACAACTAAAGGGTTGCTAAGAAGTACAAGGTTAGTTTATGGCATTGCTCCAGCTGCTGTCATTTTCCAGAAAGAGATGGAAAAACTGTTGATGGATTTAGACGGAGTAGTAGTTTTCATGGATGATTTACTTATAACGGCTGATAACAAAGAAACGCATTTAAAAAGGTTAGCCGAAGTTTTAAAACGTTTAAAAGACGCCGGTTTAAAAGTTGCTAAAGAAAAATGTAGTTTTTTTGTAGAGTCTGTCAAATATTTAGGACATGTCATAGACAAGCACGGGCTACATAAAGATCCAAAACGTGTCGAAGATATCATGCAGCTTCCAAGCCCTAGCTCAGTAAAAGAGCTGCAATCTTTTCTAGGTGTAATCAATTTTTACAGGAGTTTCATGCCGGATTTGGCATCTAAAGCCTACGACCTATATACATTATTAAAAAATGATAGTAAGTTCGAATGGAGCGCTGCCCATGAAAATTCCTTCATTGGGGTGAAAAGGTTATTGTCTTCGAATCAGGTGTTAGCTCATTATGATCCCAACGTGCCAGTTAAGCTCATTGTGGCCGCAAGCCCAAGCGGTTTAGCAGCGGTGTTAGTTCATGTTTATGAAAGTGGAATAGAACGACCGATTTGTTTTTCATCTCGGAAGCTATCAGATTCCGAAAAAAATTATGCACAGGTGGAAAAGGAGGCACTCGCGATCGTGTTCGGGGTAAGGAAATTTCATCAATATTTATTCGCGAAAGAGTTCATTTTGTTATCGGATAGTAAACCACTTGTGTCAATTTTTGGTTCCAAAAGAGGCATACCACCACTGTCGGCAAATCGCCTTCAAAGGTATGCTCTCTTCCTTTCAGGCTACCAGTTTCAAACGCAATACGTAAATACAAAACAAAATATTGCTGATTATTTCTCACGCACTCCAATTGATCCACCAGAAGAAGATAATAATGCTGATGACGTTTATGTTAATTATATGCGAAAGGTTGGTAACTTGCCAATAAAATTTACAGATGTAGTAGTCGAAACAAATAAAGACAGCGTGTTGACAAAAGTTGTAGGCTATATAAAAGATGGATGGCCTAAGCATGTGGGTAGTGCAGATTTAAATGCATATTTGCTCAGAAGCTCTGAGCTATCAGTAGAATCAGGCGGAGTTTTTTGGGGTTACAAATTGGTAATACCTCAAACTCTAAGGAAGCAAGTTTTATCTGAACTCCATCGATCATATCTGGGTATAGTAAAAATGAAGGGATTAGCTAGAGGGTATTGTTGGTGGCCTTCTTTGAATAGAGACCTGGAAAATATTGCTAAATCTTGCGAGTCATGTTTGTTATATCAAGATAACCCAATAAGAACAAAATTGATCAATTGGGAATGGCCGGGTAAGGTTTGGGAGAGAATCCATTTAGACTTTGTGGGTCCAATTTTCGACCGATTTTTTTTGATTATTGTCGACGCATTTAGTAAATGGATTGAGTGCATAGACATGGGTAAAAATATAACTAGTATTCATACAAAAGAAATTTTACTTCAGATTTTTAGTAGATTCGGGTTACCTGAAACCATAGTTACCGACAACGGACGTACATTCATTTCAAAGTTTTTCCAAGATTTTTTAAAAGGCAACGGGATAAAACATTGTACCACTCCGGTGGGCCACCCAACAACGAACGGGCAGGCAGAAAATGGAGTTAGGTTGATAAAAAGAGCATTAAAAAAGGCATTACACTCGAAGAAGCCAGATGACAGTTTGAATTATTGTTTACAAACCTTTTTGATCGACTACAGAAAGTCCATTCACAGTACCACCGGCCGTGCTCCAGCAGAATTAGTATTTGGCAGGAATTTAAGAACTAGGTTGGACTTGTTAAACCCGTTAAATGTTTACCAAAAAGACAGAATTCAAAAGATACCAAAAGAATTATTAAGAAGGGTTAAATGCATGCAAAAGAAAAAAAGAACATATTATAAAGGGCATAATTCAAAAAAATTTAAAGTAGAAGATGAAGTAGTGGTTAAAAATTTTTCAATACCAGGAAAAGTTTCTTGGATTAAAGCAAAAATTGTAAAAGTTATTGGCAAACGTTATCTTTTAGTAAAAGTTAAAAATGGAAATGGCGATGTAATTTGGAAGCGACATTTTAATCAAACAATGTTATTAAATAAGTTTAAATATAAGGATGAAAAAGATTATATTCCAGGAATTTTAGTAGATGCCAGTGCAAAAATGAAGATCAGCGAAAAAGAAGATACAAACGAAAACGCAGATTCAGAGAACGTGAAAGTCGAGACATTTAAGACATCACGCAAGATCTACCCAGTAGATACTCGTTGGAATGGTCGTCTTAGAAATCGTGTTGAATAGAACCCTGATTTTCGTTCGTGTACTGTGCAATTTAAGGGGGATGTTGAAGTGTATATGTACCCTTATATACGAAACACAAATAATAGAACATAGAATGTAAGTTTACTAACACTTATATACAATACTCGAAGATTGTAAAGTAGTAGATAAGAACACAATGTAATTAAGAAATAAGAATAATTTTAAGATGTAATAAAGCCCAGTATTGGAAAGACTGTCTTTGATTTGAGATGTTACAAATGAAATCTAAAGTAAAACAATAAAAAGAATAACATAGTCAGCAATTAATAATGTTCTATCGTTGTGGGGTCAATGTAATGGTTGTGGGGTCAATGTAACTCGGGTGACTTGAGACGGTTTGGAAGGGGAGAGCTGATCAGTGGTTCAAGTCTACCCTTGGCGATTATCATATGTGTTTTAAATGCAGTAATTTCATTGTTTCCAGTTACTGACAATGCCATTTGCATAAAAGACAAAAGAAGCAGTAGCAAAAGAAATGTTATTTCCAAAGATGTCCTTGAAGCTGCATTAAAAGAAATAAATCAAGGTATATCAATCAGGGAAACGGCCATCAAATATAATATTGACCGAACAACTCTCGGCCGGTATTTACGCGTCAAATCCAAGATGGATAAATTTGACAAATAAGGAAGTAAATATAAAAATTCGCAAATATTTACTACTGATGAAGAAAAAAAAAATAGGTTGACTATTTCCTTACGTGCAGCAAAATGAATTATGGCTTAACAAAATCAACACCGTAACCAAAAACAAACAAAAACACAAACTAGACAAATTGAAGAAAGCTTTTATATATAAAATGGGTCTCAAATTTAATGATAAATGGTTTGTTAACAAGACTGACGTCATCTTCCCAGACGACATCAAATGGCTGTTGTCATTGGGGCAAAAATTCGCAATGCCAATAACAAAACCAAATTTACCTCTCTTTAAAATCATAGCGGATGGAGAAGAAATGATAAAGACTTTGGAACAGGGTGACCATGAAAAAGCACGTGCCAACTTCACACAAATTCTGCAGAATTTTATTCGGTCTTCTGCACCTTCTTCGTTCGATAAATTTATCAACCAAATATCTAGAGATGCATTAAGATTCTTGAAAAACCACAAAGAGATTTACATCGTTAATGCAGACAAAGGAAACGTTACGGTAGCCATTTATAAAAATGAGTATATCGAAAAGATGAGAGATTTGATGGCAGATAGGAGTACCTATAGAGTTCTTAGGCGCAATCCTACTCTTACACTCCAAAATACGAATAACGGTTTTGCTAAGACTCTGTTTAACGAAAACATTATAAACGAGTATGAAAAGAAACGAATAATAACGTACACCGCCAATAGTCCTCGAATATACGGACTACCGAAAATCCATAAGGAAAATATGCCTTTAAGACCTATTTGTGCCTCAACCTCTGTTCCATGCTACGAACTGTCGAAATTTATGGTAAAGATTCTTAAGAAATTGACGGAACAGTCAAAATTCAATGTCAACAATGCGAAACATTTTATTGAAGTCGTTTCACCATTGACCGTAGAAGATGACGAGATTCTAGTATCTTTTGATGCTGTTTCCTTGTTTACGAATGTTCCTGTACATATGATATTGGAAATAGTTGAGAAAAAGTGGAATGATATAAGACAGCATACTCAGATAAGAAAGTCTCTGTTCATGGACATACTCCGTTTCTGCATCATTGATAATAACTATGTACAATTTGAAACTAATATATATCAGCAAAAACAAGGTGTCCCTATGGGTAGCCCTATCTCTCCAATAATCGCGGATATTGCAATGGAAGTTTTATTAGAAGATGTCATTGGTAAACTGACCACAAAACCAAAAATCATTACCAAATATGTTGATGACTTATTCGCCATCATAAAATCGGATAATATCGAAATCATACTTAGCGCTTTAAATTCTTTTCATCGTCGTATCCAATTTACGGTAGAGTTGGAGAAGAAAGGAGAACTACCTTACCTCGATGTAAAAGTTGTAAGACACAACGGGAAATTGATTTTCGATTGGTTTAAGAAACCTACTTCCTCTGGTAGACTTATAAATTTTCACTCCAAGCAACCAAAACAGGTTATATTTAACACCGCACAAAATTTCATCAACAGAGTCCTTGACTATAGTAATATTATATTTCGCCAAAAAAATCTGAATATTATTAGGGACACCCTGTGTTCCAATTCCTTCCCCGCACATGTCATCAGCAGTTTGATAAGCAATTATCGTAACAAGAACAGTGCTACTCGCGAAAATGACCCTCCTCCCCTTGTAGTATATCGGAGTGCATTATATATCCCATCCCTTTCCACTCGTATGAAAGCTGCTAATATTCGCAACAAGGAGATGACGAGAATAGCTTTTAGATCTGCTAATAACCTAAAAAATTTGTTGTTCACCAATACAAAGGGCAGGATTGATAAGCTAGACAAGTCTGACGTTGTCTATAGGATCAATTGTTTGGGGGGAAAAGGTACTGGTTGCTCATCTTTGTATGTAGGTACATCCAAACAAAAGCTTCGCAATCGCCTTTCAGGCCACCGCTCTGATATAAACAATCGGGGATCTCAGAAAACTGCACTTGCGCTTCACTGTATAGAGGAAGAGCACACACCTGACTTGGATAATGTAAGAATATTGGAGATTGAGAGACACCATAATAAAAGAATGTTGCTGGAAATGCTGCACATCAACAACACAAAGAGTGCAATCAACAGAAGATCTGATTGTGATAGTCTCAGTATTATATATAACCAGCTGATAAACAAAAAATAAAAACAGTAGACACAAAAAGAAAACTACGGACAGTAGTGTTTAAAATGGTTTAATTAATTTTGATTTTGTGACAAGTTTTATTAATAATTTTAATAATTCTTTTTATCTATATTGTGGATATGTGATGTACATTAAGTTTGTAAACTAATTGTTGTTGTAAGTGTAATTGACTTTTGTATAATAGTTTTATACAAGAAATTAACTTTGTTATATTTTTCCAACAATAAAAAGGCCTGATGAAGAGTGTATCCATGCTCGAAACGTCGCTTACTTTTTAACACCGTCTTTTATTGACCTGGAGCCTGCATAAAAAACATCTATTTACATAACAGAAAGGTCACCAATAAATTCCTATATGCTTAACAAGAGCGGCTGCCTTATAATTAGCTTTTCAGTATGCAAAAGCCAACAGTAAAAAAGTAATTCCAATCTGGTCAGCTAGAGAAAAGGTTGGTTTTGATTGGATTCGATGATCTTTAAAAAGAAATCCAACAACTAGCTTGCGAAGGCCAGAACCCCAAGCATCTGCAGGGATGCCTACCCAAGTGGGTTTTGGTTTTAATGCAAATACCTACCTTAATATTACAGCAGATATAAACTGGGATTTAAGTTTGTTACGGATGTGGTTTGCTGAGCATAAATTAATAATTAGTTCCAAAACTAAGAGTATGTTTTTTAAGTTTTTAGAAAATAAACATGTTGATACTGATCTATTTTTCATGCTACAGAATGCAAAATATATAAACTTTTGCAGTGTTATTGTAACTCAAACTCCTACTCTGGTACCTTATCTAGTTTGTCTAGATGCTTTCGGTTAGAGAATGTTAGTAAGTTTACGTATTTAGGGCTTATAATTGACTCTAGAATGAGCTTTTATAATCATACAGAAAAACTGAGACAATATTTTCGTTGCGCATTTAGATATTTTTACTTTCTTAGAAATGTTTGCTCCTTTCAACTTCTTATGAAAAAATACTATGGGATATTCCATTCAAAATTACAATACGGAATTTTATGTTGGGGTGGAATAGAATAAAATACAACCTCTTTTGGTAATGCAAAAGTCTGTTCTGAAGAAGATCTGCCGTAAACATCGCCTATATCCAAGTTTTCACCTTTTTAATTAATTGAAAATTCTACCAGTTAGACATTTGTACTGTTTCAAAGTGCTCAATTAATTCTTTAAAACAACAGGCAACCTTAATTTTCGAATTATTGCCAATTATGACATACGTGGAAATTTTCTAAATCAGATATATATACTTTCACTACAACCGCGTTTCGTAAGTTTTATGATGTCTCATGTCGTATATTTAACAAGCTGCCACATTCCATCAGAGTTATAACATCTTATTTTTTTTATAAAACATGTAAAAAATGGATTCTTTGCTTTGATGTAGAGAATATCGAATTAGTGTTGAGTATTTAGTTATCCCTGATTTTTTGATGTAATATTGCAATGATAAACTTTTATATAATTTTCAGAAATATTCAAAAAAATGATATTGATATTTTCTTATCTTTTTTTGGGTCACCCCACCCATTTCAATTTTAATTTATAATGTTTTTATTATTTGCTTAATAGTGACAATAACTCTAATTTATTATACAGAAAATAACTTTGTCACTTAGATTTCTTTCGTTTTTATATATAAAGTAAATACCGACTATTTGTACTTTCACTATTTGGATAAATAAAAAATTCAATTAAAAAAAAAAGTTATCACAGAGCCGAATACGAAGCTGAACGGGTCAATTTGAGAACAGTGTAGTGAATACAATTCAGGAAGAGATTAGGACTTCTATGACAACTCTGAGACGCGTGCTCGTCAGGAGCCAAGTGATTCTATATATCCCAGTGAGAATGTGCAACATTTCTTCAAGCAATTAAGTGCTCTTAATCTAAATCCACCCACTTCTAGTGACCGGCCTCTAAGCTCGAACAGCATTGTCTCTAAGCTCGATTGAGTTTCAAAAATGGGGACTTAAGTTTGTAATCAGCGTATGACTGTCGATGACTTTTTATTTCGTTTAACTCGACTGAAGATTTGCTACAAAGTCAGTTCGGATGATACATTCCTCTTTTTTCATCTGTTCGTAGCAGACCAAGTGAGGTGCTGGTTTTGCTCCAATCCGGTGGCCACTTGGAGTTCAAATTGAGCAATTTAGAAGGATCGAAACCGAATCCGAGTTATTGAGAAAAATGTTCGACCGAAGGCAAGGAGGTACTGAAAGTTTTGACGATTTTTACTAGGATATACTTGTTATAAACGCTAAATTACAGTTTCCGAATTCACCTAAGGAATTGATTGAAATCATCAAGCAGAATGTCAAACGCCGAACGGAAGAACTACTTATAATTTTCAATACGGATAGATTACCGCAGTTGGCACATGTTTGTCGGGTGGGTGAAAAATACGCAGTCCAAAATCAAATGTTTCCTAATTCAAATCTAAAACCTAAAGTTAACGAGTTAGAATTATCTATCGAAGATCATTACGATTTAGATGTAATTGCATTCACCTCAATCCAGAGGAATCAGATTGAGTATACCTCCTGGAATCGCAAGGTTAAGGGACATTCTTATAAACAATGCCCCAACCCACGGGGGAATCTCTTTTGCTTCAAATACGGCACTAAAAATACCACGTCTCCAACTGTTCGGGAAACCTGAACCGGGATAATACAACAGGAGAGTCCTGCCCTCAACAAATGACTCCGGAATCCAAATAGATGTTGGAGAACCGATTGATAAACCAGCTGCTTTTGCTATACCTGACTAACCTTTTTAACCGGACATACCTTCTTCACCTGATGTAAAGGCAGACCTCTCTATCAATTCACGGTCATGCCCTTTGGCCTATGCAATTATGTAGACTCGTGGACAAGGTGATTCAACATGAATTGAGACAGAACATCTTCGTTTATTTGGATGATCTGTTGGTAATTTCGGCGACATTTGATGAGCACTAAAAAAATCCTTTTTAAACTTCTAACGTTTCTCAAAAAGGCAGGACTTACAATTAATATGGAAAAGTCTAAATTTTGCTTTAAGGCGCTGAATTGTTTTGGTTTTATTGTAGGCAGTGGGTGCATTAAAACTGATCCGGATAAGTTATTAGAAATCAAAGATCTTGCGGTGCCAAACACAGTGAAACATGTACGAAGATTCTTAGGTCCTTCGGGGTGGTACCAACGTTTCGTGAACAATTACTCTGCCTTGGCTACTCGGTTGACTGATACCCTAAAAAATGTAAGAAATTTAATTTCACTCCTGAAGCTCATAAGTTTTTTGAAGAGCTTAAATTATCTTTGACTTAAGCTCCAATCCTAATAAATCCTGACTTTAAGAAACCATTCCAAATTCTCTGCGGTGCGTCTTGTGCCAAGAACATTAAGATGGGGTGGAGAGGCCCATTTATTATTACGCACACAAGATCACGTCAGCGCAACGCAACTATAGCATCACGGAGCTGGAATTCCTAGCGGCAGTACTTGGCGTCGAGAAATTTCGATCTTATGTGGAAGGGTAGGATCTTACGATTCTGACTGACCATGAGACTGAGGTGGCTCCTGAGTCAAAAAGACTTGAACGGACGTTTAGCGCATTGGAGTTTGAGACTTCAGCTTGCTCATAGTATAGGTAGAGGAGTATAGGAAGGGCACGCAGAACGTTGTTGCAGATACTCTCTCGCGAGTCTACTCAGTAAACGAGGTCATTTCTGAGAGAATCGTAACTGGGAACTCTTCATATGCTCTACCAATTGATTTGACTGATCCGGCTTGCAAGTCAGACAAATATTTAGAATAATTCAAAACAAATTGAAGAAAATCAGGGCCAGCTACCTGACCAGCGTGTCTCAGAATATTTTGTATACAAGAAGGTCAAACCATGCACAGGAGGCTCCAGAGCAGATAACTGTCTCTTGAAACTCTGGATTCCCTCTCCGCTTACAGAACTTTAAATTCGTTTGGGTCATGATCCTCTTCGTGACTCACATTGTGGGATGTCAAAGACATTATATCGACTGCGATAGCGCTTTTACTGGCCTAATATGGCGGCCAAGTCATCTTGAGTCATCTGCGATATCTGTAAATCCTCTAAAGCTCCAAATACCATACTAAGATCACCGATGGCACAGGCGAACATCGTAGACAGGCCTTTCTAACATGTTTATGTTGCTTTCTGCGAGGCATATCCAAGGTCCAAAAAGGGAAATACTTTTATGATAGTGTGCTTGGTTCAGCTTACGAAATTCGTGCTGGTTAGGGCTTTACGTTCTTAGACGACGAAGTCTTTTCCTTATTCGGCGAATCTGAGTCTCTTTTATCAGATAACTATACACAATTTATTGACAACAAATTCTCGAAGATTTTAAATACAAATGGCACCGAACATATAAATACAGCAACGTATTGGCCTCAGGCAAATGCTAGTGAGCGAGTTAATCGTTCAATCCTAGCCGCAATCCGACTATTTATTATTGAAAAAATTAAAGAGTATAAATAAATCTGAAATTGATGTGATACCAACATCATCAAAGATGAATTTGATCCATAATAAAATTAAAGAATCCCTAGAACGAGACACATAAAACCTCTATTCATAGGTTCATAACATTAGGAGCAATAGTCGACTATATCAGGTAGGACAAGCAATTTATAAACGAAATTACATTTTGGGTGACGCTATGAAACAACGAAACGCTAAGCTATGTCCTATGTTCGTGCCAGCCAGAATCAAAAACATAGTTGGTAATAATATGTATACACTCGAAGATATGAAAGGACATATACGCCATAGTGACCAAATACTTAATTTGTCTTTTCTGGACATATTATGTGGAAGCATTTCTGATCCATTGGTCAGATGACTAGTTAAACTATTTGATTGAAAGAAAACTGTTGAGTTTATACAGGTGTTTAATAATGCCAAACAGCGAAAATTACACCCTATCAAAATCTTACATAAATAACATTTGTCTATTTTTTTGTGCTTGCGCTTCCCGCAATGTGAATACATAATGCATACATATTATGTCTCTATGTACTAACTTAAACAGTTAAGCATCATCCTATCTCTCTTGTAATAATCATATTTTTGAGTCATTCTGCATTCAGTCACCAACGAGATCGGTTGGCTTGTAATTTCATTATTGTAATTTGCATTAAAAAATACCTTACAAAATTCAATACAAAAAAGAGTTTTTATTAAAACAGTACGAGTACACGATTACACACACAACAGAACAATCATAGTTAAAATTGGTAACATTATACACATTACTAACAACATTAAATTATTAACAAATTTACAAATTTATAAAATTAATTAAACAAATCAACTACACATACACAACATACACATTACACAATTTATCTGCATAAATCCAAAGCATTTTATGGTCCTTCGATAGCCACATGAATTGATGATAAAATCAGTGCCTCATTAATTGGTTGAAAAAAAGAGATTACAGTGCGGTTCGAAATAAAGTGGACAGGATTTTTTATTCTTTATTTTTTGAACACATACAAAATAATTGTTGCTGCCGTTATTTAGGTATTTTGCGTTGACCTTTAACACAAACGGTACAAACGGTCAGTTTTGTTGATAACGGTTGATAACGGACATCCATACGAATAGTTTATACAGTTTGTTATATCGAATATACCTACGCTTCATTTAAAATATTTTGTTTTTTCATTCAAAATGAATAAAGTTATCGCAAAACGTGGTCGGGCTAAGGGCTGTATTACCCTTACATCAACATATGCCAGTGCGATTCCAATTTCGACTACGTTAGAGACATTAGAATTTCGTCTTGAAAGATTCAATGAAGCGTGGCAGGAGTTCGTAGCATTGCAAAACGAACTTCTAGATTTAATCGGTACCAAAGACTATGTAGATCGCGAATCAGAATTTGTTGAATACGAAGAAAAATATTTTGAAACTCACGCCTTGCTTTTAGATGCAATCCGAATCAAATCTAAACCTCATGAGTCTAAAGATAAGGGTGCGTCTCTAGGTTATTATACACCGTCGGAAGATTCTGATATTTCTATGCCGTATAAGTCAGTGAAACTACCTAAAATCACAATTGAACCGTTTTCGGCTGAATATAAAGATTGGCCGACTTTTCGAAACATGTTCACGGGAACTGTCGATTCAAATCGATCAATTACGAATACACAAAAGATTTTTTAAAATCGTTTCTCCGCGGGGAAGCCGCGAATCTTCTCAAACATATTCGATGTTCTGAGAACAATTATATTGAAGCTTGGACTAGATTAGAGCAGCGTTATGATCAGAAGCATCTTATCGTACGATCGTTTATCCACTCGTTTATTTCGCTTCCATCTTGCAGTGCTGCAAATCCTCAATCGCTTCGCAAGATCACAAATGGGGCTGATGAAGCTGTGCGGGGGCTTAACGCATTGGACATCAATGCAAGTGATCCATGGCTTATTTACCTACTTCTTCAAAAGGTAGACCAGGAAACAAAAAGGTCTTGGGCTGAAGAAGTAGGTGCTCGAGATGATTGCACTATACATGAATTCCTAGAATTTCTTCAAACACGTTGCCAGTGTCTAGAATCTTGCAGTTCGTTTTCAAATCCTAACAGCACTCGAGCTGTTCGCGCGCATTTTGTCAAATCTTCCCCAAGTTGTCCAAAATGCCAAGAAGGACATTTACTTTCAAGTTGCCAAGACTTTAAATCATTAAATATCGAATCCCGTCGCGATTTCGTACGAAATAACTCACTCTGTTACAATTGCTTGCGTTCGGGGCATGCCTCAAATAATTGTCGCCTTACAGTTCGTTGCCATCTTTGCCAATCTCGTCACCATTCTCTGCTTCATTCATCTCAGTCTCTCAGAAAATTCAATTCCACAATCTTCGAATTCATTCACCGTAAATCACTCATTCTTCTTCAATCCTAAAAATCATACTTCTACAATTCTGCCGACAGCTATATGTCGAATTCAGGACAAGCAAGGACTTTATCAAAATGTACGCGTTCTTCTCGACTCCGGTTCTCATGTGTCTTTTATAACTGAGCAAGCAGCTCAGCGCTTAGGACTTCCTCGAAAACGTTTGAGGATTCCAATAGTAGGAATCGGATCTAAATCAGCCGGAGTAACCAATGGGTTAATCAATCTTAACATCGTCTTATATTATAGTCCTGAATCGATTGATCTCAATTGCTACATCTTGCAAAACATCACCTCATCGCTTCCACCAATACCAATATATCAAATTCCTCAAAATCTTTCTTCTCTTGATCTTGCTGATCCTAATTATTTTGAACCAGGTCCAATCGACGTTTTGATAGGAGCTGATAAGTTTTTCAATATTATAAAAGTAGGTGCTAAAATCGAAGGAGTCGGAACTCTTACTTCGATTCCAACCATTTTCGGCTGGGTCATAGCTGGGCATCATTCACAGCAGTTTCCGGTGAGATCAGGAATTCAAACATTTTGTACCCGTTTAGATCACGATCAAGAATTAGATCTAGAAAAATTTTGGAGGCTTGAGGAAGTATCTAATGAACAACCACTGTCTCGAGAAGAGAAGTTAGCTGAGGAAAACTTCGTCAAATTTCATACTCGTCGCCAAGATGGTAGATATGAAGTAGAACTTCCCTTTAAATCTTCAACAAAACTTAATTTCGGAGATTCCTTCAATACAGCTCTACCTCGTTTTCATTCCATTGAGAGAAAATTTTATGTGGAATCCAAATTTGAAATCTGAATACACAAAATTCATAAACGAATATATTTCACTTGGACATATGGAAGAAATACCTTCCAATGAAATTCTAAAACCTAACCATTTAAACAACTATTTTCCTCATCATGCAATCTTCAAAGGTGATAGTAGTACTACTAAAATCCGAGTTGTTTTCGATGCATCTGCGAAAACTCGATCATCACAATCTCTTAACGAATCTCTTCTCATCGGTCCTACAATCCAGCGCGACATATTTTCAATCTGTTTAAGATCTCGTCGACATGCTTTTCTTATAACAGGAGATATTGAAAAAATGTTCAGGCAAATCTGGGTCTCTCAAAAGCACACCGACTTTCAGCGAATTGTCTGGCGTGAGAACCCTGAAGATCCTTTAAAACATTTTCGTCTGCTTACTGTCACGTACGGAACTTCTGCTGCTCCGTTTTTGGCTGTTAGATTCTTGCACAGCTGCAGATTCCGTCAAAACTCATCCTCGAGCTTCATCGACTCTTCTCAATGATTTTTACGTCGATGACGTCATCACCGGTTCAGATACCATTGAAGATCTTCCTTCTCTTCGCCTGGAGTTGGTAAATTTGTTAAAATCTGCGGGATTCAATCTACGAAAGTGGATTACAAACTGCTGGCCACTTCTTATTTCATTACCTGAGGACCAACGGGAACTTTCACCAATCGACTTCGAAGAATCTAATTCTGTCAAAGTTCTCGGATTACAGTGGCGCCCTTCAAGAGACGTTTTTTCATATAAGGTCAAATTAAATGTAGAAAATTCATGCACTAAACGCCACATCTTATCAGATGCTTCAAAAATCTTTGATCCGTTAGGATTTTTATCGCCGATTGTCATAGGAATCAAAATACTGCTTCAGGAACTATGGAGGAAGCAAATTAACTGGGATGAGGAAGTTCCAGATTCTTTATCGCAGTAATGGAATACGATCAGGAATGAGCTTCACATCGTCGAAAACTTCGCTATTCCAAGAATTATGCTTCAAAACAGAAATGAATGGGAATTGCACGGCTTTTGCGATGGATCCCTGGATGCATACGCAGCAGTCGTCTTTTGTCGAAACATAAAACCAGATAATTCTATATCCGTTAGTCTCGTTGCAGCAAAATCAAAAGTCGCTCCTTTAAAGATTTTACCGCTTCCAAGGCTTGAGTTGTGTGGAGCTTTATTACTCGTCCGTTTACTAAACAAAATTAAGCTTTCATTACAGCAACCAGAGGTTAAAACGTTTGCCTGGACTGACTCTTCAATCGTCCTGCATTGGTTGGCCGCTCCCCCAAAGAAATGGTCGGTATTCATTGGAAACCGTGCGTCTGAAATCCTAACATCGATGCCGATCAAATCATGGAACCATGTTCGTTCGGCTTCTAATCCTGCAGACGCAGCTACGCGAGGATTGTTGCCATCAACGTTGGAAAAAAGTACACTCTGGTGGGAAGAGCCAGAATGGCTAAGTAAGCATCGAGACCAATGGCCTTCATCCACTCATAACATTGAAGATATCGACACTCAGCTCTTGGAAGAAAGAAAGGTTAACCCAATCGCCAAGGTATTTCATTCAAACATAAATTCAAATCACCCTTTTGAAAATATAATCAATAACTCTTCCAGTTGGTTTAAAGTAGTGCGGGTAGCATCATACCTGTTTCGCTATCTAAAAAATTATTTCATATCTAAAGAATTCCGAAACGTAAATCCACTTTCCATTGAAGAGTTATCCTACGCCAAAAATCAAATTATAAAATATGTTCAATCTGCATTATTTAATTCGGAAATTCATTCTTTAAAACTCAAAAACAACTTCCATCAAGAAGCAGACTTCTAAATTTGAGTCCATTTCTTGATTCCTCAGGTGTTCTTCGTGTCGGCGGTCGGTTAGAACACTCGAATTTAACTTATTTGGAAAAGCATCCAATAATCTTATGCAAGACTCACCGAATAGCAAGGCTAATCATGGAATTTACACACAAAAATCATTTGCATGCCGGTGCTTCGCTGTTGTTCGCATTAATAA
Source organism: Philhelius pedissequus (assembly GCA_910595825.1). Lineage (NCBI taxonomy): Eukaryota > Metazoa > Arthropoda > Insecta > Diptera > Syrphidae > Philhelius > Philhelius pedissequus. The sequence goes on from OU343162.1 coordinate 70,411,532, forward strand.
AGCAAAACTTCTACATTCTGGGTTGTAGAAATCTCGCTCGAAAGGTGGTATACGACTGTTTTACTTGCATTCGTCAGCGCAAGACAACTTCAAACCAGCTAATGGGAAACCTTCACTCCGAACGCATTCGTTACTCTCGACCATTCAGCAAGGTAGGCTGCGATTACGCAGTGCCAATAACTCTGCGTTTAAATCGGGGTCGGAACCCAAAATTCACAAAAGCCTACATAGCGCTGTTCGTTTGTTTCGTGACTAAAGCAATCCACATAGAACTTGTAGGTGACCTGTCATCAATTGCCTTTTTGTCAGCTCTCGATCGCTTTGTTGCCCGTCGCGGTAAGCCGTCTGAAATTTGGAGCGACAACGGTACAAACTTTGTTGGTGCTAAGCGTCTACTAAACGAACTCTACAATCTTCTCTGCAGTCAGCAACACAACAACATCGTCATCGACCATTTATCTAAGGACAACATCACCTGGAAATTTATTCCACTATCCTCCCCACATTTCGGAGGTCTCAGGGAGTCAGGTGTTCGATCAGTCAAGCTGCAGCTGAAACGCGTCATAGGAGATACAAAACTTACCTACGAAGAAATGTATACCCTATTAACCAAAATCGAAGCTTTGCTAAATTCACGCCCTATGTGGCAAACTTCTGATTTAGACCCTATTGCCCTATCACCATCTCATTTTTTAATAGGGGAACCATATACAGCTGTTCCTCAACCCGATGTTACTAACTCTACTATTTCAATCAAAACTAATTGGTCTCTTTTGCAGGCAATGCTTCAAGGCTTTTGGAAACGTTGGCATGTCGAATTTCTTACCTCATAACAGCAACGCTCAAAGTGGCAGAATTCGCAACCAAACCTCGAAGTGGATGATGTCGTTCTACTCAAAGAACCCAATCTGCCTCCTTCCAAGTGGATTATTGGACGAATCATAAAAACTCATCCAGGAGCAGACGAGAAGTGCAGAGTAGTTACTATACGCACCAAATTTGGAGATTACCTCAGACCTATAATTAAGGTTGCTAAATTACCCTGTTCTGAAAGGCCATAGGCTTTCAGGAGGGGCTGTATGTTTAATAATGCCAAACAGCGAAAATTACACCCTATCAAAATCTTACATAAATAACATTTGTCTATTTTTTTGTGCTTGCGCTTCCCGCAATGTGAATACATAATGCATACATATTATGTCTCTATGTACTAACTTAAACAGTTAAGCATCATCCTATCTCTCTTGTAATAATCATATTTTTGAGTCATTCTGCATTCAATCACCAACGAGATCGGTTGGCTTGTAATTTAAATATTGTAATTTGCATTAAAAAATACCTTACAAAATTCAATACAAAAAAGAGTTTTTATTAAAACAGTACGAGTACACGATTACACACACAACAGAACAATCATAGTTAAAATTGGTAACATTATACACATTACTAACAACATTAAATTATTAACAAATTTACAAATTTATAAAATTAATTACACAAATCAACTACACATACACAACATACACATTACACAATTTTTCTGCATAAATCCAAATCAACAGGTATTTGGTACATTCAGATAGGTGGTGGTTTATCATGTAAAATGTATGAATTAATAACTTTCTAAAAATGATATAAGCAAATCATATGGCATCACATGCGTGGGTTGACTGGCAAAACAAATATACCTTACCACCTTTTCATCTCATTTACGTACAATATGGTGTCCGAAATTGAAAAGGTGGGTATAGGGTAACTTGAATGTGATTACACATTCCCTAGATCCGTTTTTTTTTGTTGTAGGGTACTGACCGCTGTCATTGGCCATATTGCCTTCTGTTATTGATTCGATTCGGTTCAGGTTAAGCAAACTGTGAACGCTATGGCAATGAGCGTATCTAACCAAAAAAGAACACGTTTGCGTGGGTCTTTTCCTGGTCGACATCCAATCTGAAAGGAAAGTCTCAAGAATCCTCAAATACTTATCCAGCGAATCTAACAAGCTTAGATTATAAGTTTCGTTAAATTCTGAGAAAGTCTGACACCAACATTTCGAATAAAGAAAAAAACAAACTAACGTAACATAGACTTGTTCTAGAGAAGCAACAAAGATAAACTAAATGATAGTTTTTGATTTTCTCCGAATTTAACATACTATATTTAAAGTATCGCTGTAGCGTTGCCTTTCAAAGAAGCTCGACGTGGCTCAAGTTTATTTTTAAAAGCCAGAAATATCTTCAACTTACGGTATTCCGTATTTGTTCATATAAGAAAACCCAACCAACAAAGTTCCTTCTGACCGAGTCCGATAGAGAATGACCGCAAGCTAACGTTTTGTCAAAATCAGTCAGACAAATCCAAAGGTGAATTGAAAAGCAAATTAATTTAGCTAATGTGAATAGAAAATAATTGTTTTTGTTGGACAGAGAAAAAAAATTCACCTCACACACAAAAAAAAGGAAAGAAAATTTAATCAGACGACTGTGCCCGTAAGTTTGGTAAGTGCAGTGCATTTAAAAATAAAAATCTCTTGTTTTTAGTTTTATCTCCGAATATAAATCTTTTATTGTTGGTAATAACCAACGGAAGTAATTATGCTAGTGGGTTAATATTAGGAGAAGTGCTTAGAAACGATACTACAAGGATGATGAGAATCGACGGCGGCGAGTTGAGTGAAGATTAAGTTTTCTCTTAATGTACATACGCTAGGGGTTATCGTAGCTCATTTGAGTAGAGCGGTTACCAAGAGGTTAATACATAACGTAGGGAACCTAGGGAGGGTAACACTAGGGAGCCTACAACATCTCGGGCTTCCCTACATTGATTGTGATTTTAATTCGTTCGTTCTTTTTGTTATAATGAGGAGTTCTTTTGATTCTTGATGCGAGAATCATGTCTATAGTGATATGTATACGGCAGTCCAGTGGCATGTCCAAGATCCCACCCCACTCGCGAGTTAGTTCCAGGCTAAAGCGAGCATGCCTACGAGCACTTGGACTATCCGCTTTGTAATTCCTTTCTCACCCTGAGTATCCTGTAATTTAGGATGATAACTGGAATGGCAGGTCACCACCGAAATACAAAGAGGCAACATCAATTACGTTACAACTCTCTCCGTCTTACGAATTTTGATCCTGACGCGAGTTTAATAATTTTAATGCATCCCAGAAAGTGCACAACGACGCTAAAGAAGTTTTCACTTCAAAAGTGACACCAGACAAAGACGGAAAAAAGCACATACACAAAATGGATGACCAACATTTTTTTATATTTTATTATTGAAATAAATATATAAACAATAATTAAATTTGAGTTTGCAATTATTAATACATCAATAATATTTAATTTTTACTATTTCCCATAGAGATACCTGTTTTTTATCAACATCACATAACTTTCAAGCAGCTTATTGATGTCATATTTTCTTGTCTATTCCGGATAGTGTTCTTTATTCATTATATTCTGGATAAACATTACATCTTTTCCATCCATTGCTTATCCGGAATAAATAAAGAAACACACTCTTTATATACACGAATTATACGATTATACAGACATTCTAGCCATCAGCAGTCACCATCCATGGATGCGCGTAGTAGACTGTAATACAAACCCACACGCACACTCGAGTAGGCCCTCTGCGCTGCTTAACCGAAACAGCAGGAGCACGCATTCATTTTTGTCGTATGGTAGAAAGAGGGCGAATATTACTTGCTCTCCTACGCCGCGCCGGCGGTCTACTCGCACTCCGTCTTACGAATTTTCGATCAGGTCACGTGTCTTGACGCGAGCTTATCAATTTTTACAAATCCCAAAAAAATTGCATAACGCCACTAAGGCAGTTTTCACTTTTATAAAAGTCGCATCGCAAAGTCTAGTCTACCCTTGGGTAATGAGGAAATGACTTCTTCCACCAATCACCGCAATTGACGGATCCCAATGATGAAGTTTGCGCAAGTTGCTAATTTCGATCAGGCCGATCGGGTATATGTAGGTACCGTCATAATCATCAAAAAATTTAAGAACTGAACCTAATCTAATACCTACCTACTCAAAAGAAATAATAATGAAACAAATACATTTCTCCGTGTATCTATTTGTCATTTTAAGAATTCCATAATCTTACCCATCTCCTTACCAACGTAATTCTCACAATAAATTACATAAGTACAAACATACGTATTCATATTTATGTAGGTACATACATAGATACTAAACCAAACGTAAAATAAACCTATCAATAACAAATATAATTTTACTTTACCACCCAACACTTAGCTACGTTTCGAATGTGAAATAGGTTGTTTCATACCAACCTACCTGTATTAACCTGTAATTTGCTATAATTACGAGAACCAATGAATAAATAAATCCTTTTAACATAGACTCAAATAATCTCAATTCTTTATTAATTAATAATTATTTAATTATCGAACACATCAATTACCGACTTCAACACAATTCTACAATCTCCAAATCCACGGCACGTCTACTCGTCTCGACGGTCTACAGCACACTGAGTGTCAGTGTCAGATGCCTGCCGTGCATTAGCTCTCTCCGAGCAAGTACTTTGAGGACCTGTTTGCATAGGCCTCCACATCCCTCCGATGTTTTTCAGCTTCAATGTCAATCCTGAAGACTGGGGATCTCTGGCAGATTCTTCTGACTGGGTTGCCGCTGAAGATGTGGTGGGTTGATTGTATTTGTCTGCTGTCAATGACTCGGTACTTGTAAAATTTGAAGGGTTTCTATTAGACTGAATAATAGAGTTTTGAATGTCTTCTTTTTGGAGAGGTATTTTCTTGACATGGCTTATATTCCGCCTATATGTTTTACCCCCACCCTGTACCGTCACTTCATTTCCCTTCCGGTTAATAACATCAAACTCAGTTGCGTCAAAATTTGGAGTTAATTTATTTGTGACCACCAGATTTCGGAGTAAAACCTTGTCTCCTACTTTTCCTTCCTTTCCTTTTTGTTTCCTTATTGCATCCATATCTCTTGCTTCTGAGTCTATGCTTTCCTCTTCTATATCTTGTACCGAAGGGATTTTGTCTCGAATCAGCCGTCCATACAAAAGCTCTGAGGGAGCTTTACCCGTTGTTCCATGAGGTGTTACATTATACATCAGTATAAAATTTTGAATTTCTTTTTTGTACTCGACCCCCTTTGAGCTTGCTATTTGAAGACGTTTTAAAATTGACCTGTTCATGTTTTCCACTTCTCCGTTGGCTTGTGGCCAATAGGGTGGCGATGTTATCAGTGTTATATTATTATTCCCGCAGTACCTTTTGAACTCGTCGCTTACAAACTGTCGACCGTTGTCAGAAGTTATTGACTTCGGATAACCCAATCTACAAAATATCTCTTCCAGACTGCTAATAATATCGGCTGAGGTTATTCTTCTCAGAAATTTTAATTCCTGATATCGCGAGTAATAGTCGATGATAACGAATATATAATCATGGTTGGGGAGGGGTCCAAGCAAGTCCATAGACAGCCAAGACCAGGGACTGTTTGGAAAAAGATGCCTTTTCATCGGAGCTGGTTGTGTAGGTCTCGATACAATTAAGCAATTACGACAGTGTTTGACAAAACTTTCGACATCTCTATCAACCAATGGCCACCACACTTTCGATCGAACCCTCTGTTTCATGACACTTTCACCTGCGTGACCCTCGTGTGCCAATTCTAGAATTTGTGTCCTTAGTACTCGCGGTATGACGATTCTCCTACCCCTCAGAAGAATATCACCTACGACGCAGAGCTCTTGTCGAAAAGGAAAGTATGCGTTTGATGCTTTTTGGTCCCAAGACTCCTGCTTCACGTTTATGACAGCTTCCATTAATTCGAGGTCAGATCTACTGTTTTCGGCGATTTGTGAAATAGTCATTGCTTTTGGAACAGATCTTTCTATTATTGCAAGGACAGCATATTCACCATGTTGGTCAAATGTGTTGGAATACTGAATTTTGCATAGCCCCGAAAAAGAGTCAGCTATATTAAGTTTGCCGGCTTGATAGATGACCTTGAATTTAAATGCTTGCAGTCTAAGTACCCACCTTTCTATCCGGGCTGGAGGCTTCGATGTTGGTTTGAAAATTGCCTCTAAAGGTTTGTGGTCGGTAACCAGTTCAAACTCTATTCCAGCTAAATAGTAGTGAAAACGTTCTACAGCCCACACCAAAGCCAGGCCTTCCTTTTCCGTCTGAGAATATCTCCTCTCTACCTCGGACAAACTTTTGCTAGCAAAAGAAATAACTTGAGGAGATTCGTTTTCAAATTGAATGAGAACTGCGCCGAGAGCAACCGGACTAGCATCCGCAATTAAACGGATGCGGAATTCAGGATTAAAGTATGATAGGGTTTACAAATTTATTAACAATTCTTTCAACCGCTGAAAGGACTTTTGCTGAGTATCTTTCCAAATAAACTTTGTATCTTTCTTTATTAAATTTCGCAAAGGATCAGTAATATTAGCTAGGTCTGGTACAAACTTCCCTAAATATGTTACCAGGCCAAGAAAACTTCTTGTTTCTTCTTTGTTTTCTGGGGCACGAAAATCTAAGACTGTTCTTATTTTATCTGGGTCTGGACTTATACCAATCGTATTCAAGACATGCCCTAAGAATTTCAATTCTTGGACTTTCCATACACATTTCCCCTCATTTAAAGATACTTCATATTCTTTGAAAATATGTAATACTTTTTCAACTTCATTATCATGTTCTTTTTCAGTACGTCCCGACACTATAATGTCATCTAAATAATTAAGAGATCTTTCACAAGATGCTAACAGGTTTTCCATTATTCTCTGGAAGATCTCCGGTGCTGAATTCACCCCAAACAAAAGCCTCTTATATCTAAACACACCTTTATGTGTGATAAAGGTAGTGATATGTCTGCTTTCTTCGTCTAATTCCAGCTGGTTATATGCATTTCTTAGGTCAAGCCGAGAGAAAAATTTAGCTCCTTTTAACTTGGTCATGAACGACTCAAATGTTGGTAGTGGATAGTTTTCCCTTAGTATGGCAGTATTCGCCCTGTGCATGTCAATGCACAATCTAATATCTCCGTTATCTTTAGCTGCAATGACAATTGGGGAAATCCACTGACTTGGTGCTAGCACCGGTTCAATGATATCTAGTTTTAAAGCCTCTTTGATTTTCGCCTCAACTTTCTCTTCCATAGCCACTGGTACTCGTCGAAGTGGCTGTTGTACCGGCTTTATTGCCTCATCAATAGATAACTTTATTTTAATTCCTTTTATCTTTGGAAAAGGTTGATGATTTTCGATATTATTTATGTCTAAGCCTAATTTCAAAACTCTTAACCGTATAGCTGTATCACGACCCAGCAAAGATTGTCTTGCATTCTCAATCACATAGAATGAAGAAATCAGCTCCTCCCTATTTTCCACCCGAGAAGGTGCGTCGAACACAGCTTTAACCTTAAGTAAGTCCTTGCCAGCATAAGCCCGAAATTTATTTGTTGACTCTTCTCTTACGTTCCAGACAACAGCCCCATCTCTTTGAAGTTTGCTCCAGTCATCTTCACTCACCAGATTAAATCGACATCCTGAGTCAATAACCATTGATATTATGTGACCCCCAATAGCACAATCTATAATCTCGCTCATATGACTCTCGTCCTCCTTCATTATCCTAAAACAATGATGTTCACCTAAACGATCTCCTTCTTCTTTCGTGACTTCGTCAGATATCAATCTCACTCTTGATGACCCAAATTTTTGCCGTTTTTCATACCCCCTTTCGAAGTTACTAGCTTTACGTTTACCCGCTTTTGTCTTGCATTTACGAGCAAAATGCCCAATCAAACCACATTTGTTACATTTTGAATGTTTAGCTGGACAATTCAGATCGTTGCCCAAATGATTCAGGCGGCCGCATCTACTGCAACCACTATCCTCTTTCCAGCTCTTGGTTTGAAACGAGATTTTGTTAACTATGGAAGACGAAGTTGGTTGTAACATCGTTTCTGTTTGATTGTTTATCTGCTCATAGATGCAACACATATCAATTATCTCGGTTAACGAATGCTCTTTCTCTAACAATCGTTTCTTAAGGTCCGCTGGTGCCCATGAGTCTATAACCTTGTCCTTAAGGTTAATTTCTAAAATTTCATCTTTCGATTCCCCAAATGAACATTTTGATGGCTGGTTACGTAATTTCAAAATAAATTTGTTGAAATTTTCCCCATGATCTGGTTTTAATGATCGAAATAAGTGCCTTTCAAATATCGAGTTCCTCTGAGGTGAAAAATGGTTATTCAGTTTGTCAACCAATGCCTTAAAAATGTCTTCTCCCTCTTTCGGTTCAATCAATGCATCGGGAATATTGAATATCACCTCTTGCAGCTGGGGCCCCCCTAAATGCAACAATTTATTACGTTTTTTAATTTGATCCCTAATTTCTTCAGCCTCCAAGTATAATGAAAATGACCGCAGCCATTTTTCCCATTCAATCCGAATCATAGATTTATCCAATGTCTCGCAAAGGAAAGGTTTTATGTCGCTCATCTTGATCTACTTTATTTTCCTTACCTCTGGTCTCTATGAGCAGTTAAAAGGAAAACAACAAATCACTCTCCGTTGTACAGTTCAATGTGTTTCAGAATAATCTTACTCTCTGTAAACAAAAAAAAAACATTGTCATTTAGCTTTTAATGCCTGTTGTTTTTTTTTCAATTTACCGTTTCCAAAATTGAATTTGATTTTTCGTTTCTTTCCACAATTTAATGTGATTTCTCTTCTCTTTCCACAATTGAATGTGATTCTCTATTCTCGCCACAATTTAATGTGTTTTTTTTTTCTTCCGATTTCAATGCGTGTCTTCGTACTTCTGTGATACATATTTACTTTTTTTTTTTTTTTGAAAAGTTCCATAGAATTCCAACACCATGCTTACCTTCTTTTTTTTCCACAATTCAATGTGAGAACAAAATTTTTCCAATTCAATGGAATTATCTCAGAAACAAAACAAAATTTAACGTTACCATTCCTGTTATTGTAGAATTTTTTTTTTGTTCCTTTTTTTCGAGCTTTTGTTTTCTCTGTTATTTTTTTTTCTCGTCGCCAATGTATTAACCTGTAATTTGCTATAATTACGAGAACCAATGAATAAATAAATCCTTTTAACATAGACTCAAATAATCTCAATTCTTTATTAATTAATAATTATTTAATTATCGAACACATCAATTACCGACTTCAACACAATTCTACAATCTCCAAATCCACGGCACGTCTACTCGTCTCGACGGTCTACAGCACACTGAGTGTCAGTGTCAGATGCCTGCCGTGCATTAGCTCTCTCCGAGCAAGTACTTTGAGGACCTGTTTGCATAGGCCTCCACACTACCTATAACTATGTTCTACATTCTACAATTATTAAATCATTTACTAGCTACCTACCTACTGTAAATTTATAGGTATAAGTCAGGAACTCAAAACAAACTTATCTCTACCGCTACCTCTTCCATCTACCTCTCAATTTAAACAATTCCACAATCCCATTAACCAATCATAAAAATAAAAAACGGCACATCGTTACAATACCTAACTAATTAATTACCTACAATTTATTCCTAATTCTCCTCATCATTGATTAATCTACCAACCTACATATACATAATGTGCATAAGTAACAATCTCACACCCTATTTCTTACTCTCTCGTTCACAGGGCAGCTCTCAGCCAAACTTGAGCCGTGTGCAAGATTTGTAGAAAGCGCCCATTATTTATATTTCCACGTATTCATATATACACTGATAAACATACATTAGACTTTTCCACATTAGGGGCCAGTTATAGCGAATACTAAAATAAATATAAAAAACTAAATTTAATTTGATTTTTTAATTAATTATTTTGAAAGCTACGCGTTTCAGACTATATGTCCAGCATCTAAACTTTAAAGTTTAAATTAAAGCCCAATGATGGACATATAGTCCGAAACGAGTAGCTTTCAAAATAATTAATGTTGTGACAAAATTTTTTTTAAAAATTTAAAATTTTTATAAATAAAAATAAAAATCAAATTGAATTTAGTTTTTTTTATTTATTTTAGTATTTGAGGAAAATTATGTCAGTTGGCAAGCCTCACTTCTTGTCTGCCATCAAGTTTTCCTGGTTGAAACAAACACGAAAAAGTTTTTCGTCCACAATTCTGTCAGTGGAACGAGAGAAATTGGGACCCAAATCATTGGAATTATTTGTTCCAATTTGTGTCAAATGGTAATCAGATGGCACGAAAAATGAATTTTCATCAGGAACTAAATACATTTATCACAAAAAATAATTGTTCTGTTGCAAATATTTTTTGCAAACAAAATTTTCTGATTTATTCGTCATCGATTAGTGTAGCATATGTATTTTAAAGCGCGTTAAATTATCATAAATTATCCGTTAGAACTGTTTTCCTGATTCGTTTTCCTGATCGCTGTAAACTGGCCCCTTACCCAAGAAGTAGACTTTGAATGCCTTTATTGTATTGAGGTATCTCCGGTTGGTAGAGAATGCAATTTATTTTTCTCTTATAAGAACCTACACAAAAAGACGTCACTTCTATTAAAAATTGATATTACTTAGCCTTAACCGACTAAGCAGAAAAACAATTAAAACGATCTGCACCGGACCATAGTACATACTAATTAACAATGAGTCCAGGGTACAGGAAAATTCTATTACAACAAATTAATATAGTCGTTATGTTATGACAGTCATTAACTTCACAAAAAAGAACCAAACAAAAACCAAACTACATACACAGGAACGATTCGACCTTACATTAATATCTCGTAGCTTTCGTTTATTTTGCGTTAATTTCATATTTGAAGAACTCAAAAAGAAATAGCCTAGAAAAAACTTATTTTCTATGTTCACAGTGCAGGAATTTAAACAATCACGGTATGGCGCTAGTACTAATGTAAAGTTTTTTTGGGACTAAGAATTGTGGTTAAAATGCAAATGACAATATGTATTTATTAGCCCCAAGATCAAATTGAAGTTTCTTGCTCCTGGTAACACGCCCTCAGAATTTAAAGCCCTGCGCATTTGCATATCGTGCACACATCGTTGATTCGGCCATGCTCGTTCATCATCTTAAAGATGTTTTATTATATATACATGTAGCTATATCTATATTTCCACTTTAGGTAGTAATACCTCAATTCCGTGTCCACATCCTACAATGAACTAAGCACAACAACAATTATTGGTGCTCCCCCTCTCGACCAAAACAACCATCGCACAAATATTTTTTCACCCAATTATCGAATGCCAGAATACAACGTAGATACGTAGTCTAACTTTTGCAACAGATTTTCATATATTGTATATGTATATATTTATCTGTCTCATTATACCTTATCCGTTCCTATCAATTAGCAAAAAAAATTCTGAACCCTCCTCATTTCGGCAAAAAAGCTCTGTGCAATAACTTTGTGTAATACTGTTTTTAAAAATATTGAAATTTTTCATTAACTTTTGCAAGAAACGAATAAAAATTTAATACATTTGGTCTCTTAACCCATTTAAGATATAAATATTGTAAGACGCATTCTTATAATTTTATACCGGCATATAGCCCCAAGTTCATACCCAAACCTAACTTTAAGGATTAAACTACTAGAACTGACGATGGGTATTGGCACCTGGTAAGTTGCTTATCACGCTACCTGGAAGTCAGAGCGTGAACTTGGTATTGGAGATATATTTTTTTCGATTTGACGTTCAATATATTTTCCATTAGGCCGCGAATCCATTAGAAATATTTATTTCGGCCATTATTGCAGACACAACTATTGAAATTTGTATTATGCTATTTTGTTATGTGACACAAATAAATCGTGAAATTTCATTCTTCTCCAAGGAGCGCTAAGCGCTTTAGGTACTTTAAAATAGGTATAATCTGTTTTTTCATCAATTATTGGCATTTAACATAAAACTAAGTAAACTATGAACAAGATTCAATCCCTTGCGAGAAATTTGTGCACGATGAATGAGTGATGTCATGAAACGTCAAATTTTATTTCCTCGTTTTTTTCTTCTGAGAAGGCAAGAAATAAATACAGATTCTTATGTTTGAAAATAAAAAAAATCCAGACATAAGGTGCATCCACAAGAAATTTTGACTACATGACACATTTCTTGCAATCATTTATTTTATGTGGAGTCCTAGGGTAAGAAAAAACCAAAAAAGGGTCTGAAAAACATTAATTTTACTAATTAATTTTATATGAATCCATTTTATGAATTTAATATAATAAGAATACATCTGAGTTTGTAAATCAAGAAGAATAGATATCAAAACTTAATTTTAGTTTGCTTTATTTTGCATGGGCTTATTTTTAAATGAGCTCATGTAGTCAGTCAAATTGATATAACGTGCGTAGTATGGGAAGGGGGTTTAAGAAACTAAAGTAACTTAGGGGATAATGAATTTCTATGTTCGCATATTTTATAAAGCGCAAGGTCAATATGTTAAAATGAGGGAGATGGGCATTGCGCAAATATGTTTATAATGTTGATGAAGGTATTTCTATTAATTTAAAGGTTTTATGCATTTCTCACATTTTTTTTCTTAACAGAAAATTGATGAAATCTTTTGCCATTCGTGAAATTAATTCATATAATTTATTTTTCTAAAAAGAACTAAAAAATATATATCTTATTTAATAAACATAAGCATTTGATTATATTAAAGATATAAATAATTCAAAACCGCTTCTTACGTGGACCCAATACAAAATTTTTTGATATGGAATTTTCAATTTTTTTTAGCTTTTATTGATATAAAAAATACGTACAGAAATAATATTATTTAAAAAGAATAAAATATCTCAGTTTATCAAAAAATTTTAGGCTTTCGATAAATTATTAGGTATAGCTACAAACAAAAACTAATGTTATTTTTTAGTTTTAAAAATGCTTAGATTTTTGTTCATGGACAAATTATTTAGAAAGATATATAGATATATATTTCGTGATAAATTTTATACAAAGCCTATGACTGCACGTTTTACATTCCGAGATTTGAAAGTTATTTTCTTACAACAGAGACATTATCTTTGATTTAGTGAACAATTTTTTTAGTTACAAGCATTATTTAAAGGAAAATACGAAAATAGCCTTTATTAGAGTAAAAATAAGGAATAATTGTTATTAAAAAAATTTTATTGTTAGAGGAATGCTTTTTATACACAAATAAATTGACTAGAATAAGCTATAATAAAATAAATGAATAGGGATAAATAAATAAATAATAACTAAATAAATGGATCAATAAAATAAATAAATAATATTAAAAATAAATAAAAAGATAAGTATATACGAATTTAAATACATAATATTAGTAAACGGCAACATGTGTTAATAATAAATAAATACATGAATTGATAAATAACATTTAACTAATATATATAATAAGTTAACATGAAACAGAAATGAATAAATAAATAAATAACAAGTAAACGAAATAAATGGTACGTGAATATTAAGTTACTCCAGAAATGTAAAGCTGGCTTACGAGAGGATTGTCAGTCATATCACAGCTATTACTAAAATTGGTAGTAAGTTTCCGAATCCTGTCAGGAATCAACTCACCATCCGCTTCACTGTGCAGATCCAAGGTTGAATGGTACCAAGGAGGATTGAGCATCATTTTTAACACTTTATTTTGCGAAATTTGTAACCTTTTAATGTGACTTTTAGCATCTTTCCCCCATGCTGGACACCCATATAGTAATATAGATTGAAAAATAACTTTATATATTAAAATCTTATTATCATTTATAAGTGAAGATTTTCTGTTTATAAATGGGTAAAGCATCTTAATAGCAATACTGATGTTTGTTATAGTATTACTAATGTGTTGACTAAAAGTTAATTTGGTGTCAAGATGAACTCCTAAATATTTCACTGACTGTTCCCATGCTATTATATTTCCATTGAATTGAAGGTGAGTGCTGGGAAGATAACAAGGATTTCTTTTTCGTGAGAAAAATATGGCTTGCATCTTTCCAGCATTCAGCTTAATTTTCCATTTGTTAAAACATTTTTCTAATATTTCAATTACATTTTTTAAATTTGTGTCAATGTTGAAACCAAACTCATGCGAGGAAAATATTGCGGTATCATCAGCAAAAATACCTGATTCACAATGGGGAAGATTTTTGAAATCTGATGTATAGACATTATACAAGGTTGGACCAAGAACTGAACCTTGGGGAACACCAAAGTCAAAACAAAAAACATTTGAAATACTACTATCAACGTGGACCTGAAAACATCTCCCAGTCAAGAAACTTTGAACAATTTTACACAAATAAAGTGGGAAGTTAAATTTTATCATTTTGTATACTATTCCTCTGTGCCAAACAGAATCAAAAGCTTTTTCTATATCTATAAGTATCATTCCAGTTGAGTGTCCTTCAGCACGATTCTGTTCTACGTGGTTACAAATTCTTTTTATCTGAAGAGATGTGCTGTGAAAACGTCTAAATCTGGGTTGCTCATCAGGAAAAATATTATTATTCGAAGCAGTTTTTAAAATTTGTTCATTTATTTTTTTTTCGTAGATTTTGCTAATGCTGCTAAGCAAACTTATAGGCCTATAATTTGCTGCTAATTCTAGTGATTTTCCTGCTTTAAGTATAGGAACGACTTTTGCTTTTTTCCAGGGATTAGGGAAATACTGAAGCTTAAGGCACCCATCAATTATAAATGTCGAAAATTTTACTCCAACGCATGGAAGATGTTTTAAATAAACATTTTTTATATTATCTAACCCTTCTACTTTTCTGTTTTCATGACTTTGAATAATACTTTTTTTGCTTTCTTCCGTAACGAATGCATTGAATGGTGTCAGTTCGATTGAGGAATCGAAAACTTGGATTGAATTTTTCACTGCATCATTGGTTTCCACAAAACCCAAGTTTTATGAAAGTAAATGGTTTCTGTTGAAGTTCTTGCCAAGTTCTTCTTCCTTTTCAACATCTGTAAAAAGTATTGCTGACGAATTCTTTAAAAATGGAATTTTCCTATTTTTATTTTTAACTTTATTTTAATAATTAAATGGTTTGAAATAAGTTTATTAAAGTTAGAAACAATAGTTCGAGAAAAAGGTGCACGAAATCATTGCCAGTTTCTTTTATGCAAATTTCTCACTTTAATTAGTTCCAAAATTTGAGTTCGTAATCTTTTAGTCGTTTCATTCTTAATTCGTTTAGGGACGCTTTCGTCTGGAAGAGAGAATGGACTGGGAGAAGTTTTGAAAAATGGAGTCCACATCCTCTTTACATGAAATGCTTTCAAGGTCTGTGGAAACATTGTGAAATTTTGTGTTTATCTTCGTTCTAAAAGTTCTTTTTCTCATCCGACCATAAAAGATCACAAAAAACAGGATTATGATCTGAGCTCAGAGCATTAAAAGAAGTCGGTTGTGTTATAAGACTAGGGACATTTGACACAAATATATCAAGAACAGAAGGACTACCACGAGAACTAGCAGGGAAATACGTTGGACAAGGAGGGTACAAGATACTGATAGGAAATGTGAGTGCAAAGTTTTCTAATATATTGCCCCAGGAATTCGCTCTTAAACAACCCCAATCTCTATGACGACAGTTGAAATCACCACCTAACAAATATTCATCGTTCATTGCTAAAAGCGTTCTTAAATCTTGCTTGAGCCATTTTCTTTTGTTATCTGATGTAGAACCACCTGGAAAATAAACAGAATAAATCTTCACCGTTTTCTGATTACGTAACAATATTTCAATCCCTATGTTCTCCACAATTTTTGTTGAAATAACAGGTAAAAGCGAATGTTGAATCGACCTCCTAACAGAAATCGCAACACCACCTCCAATTTGACCAATTCTATCCATTCGATAGCATTTGAAGACAGATGATGGAAGTCTACTTTCAGGCGTAAGCCAAGTCTCCTTCACTAGAGCAACATCAACATTGTTGCTATTCAGAAAATTTAAAAATTCAATAAATTTATTTCGTATGCTTTTAGCATTCCAAGTTATAATTTTTAAATGTGTGTCTGCCATTTTACTTATCATTAGAATTTAAATACAAAAACTTAGTAGCTAAACGTGCAATCACATTAAATTGATCTATTTTAGTTTAACAAACTGATAAATTTGTTATCATCTCTGTTAAAATCTATGGGTGTTCTTCGAAAATGATAGATCTCACTTATTTTTGTTATTATCTTTATTTTTAATTGTTTTAAATGAGGAACTTTAAATTTCGTATTTGAACCCGGTGTTGGCTTCGTCGATTCATAAATGCGAATGACGCATTTCAGATATCAGTAGAAAGCGGTTGGAATTGTTTTTGAATTTGTCATCTCGTTTGAGTAGGTATTGTCTCGCTCTCGGCTTCTTTATTTATTTTTCCTGTGCATTGTCTTGCTCTACTACGTTGTTCGTTTTGGTGTGGTTTGTATTTTTCGCTACTAGGTGGCGTTCTTGGAGTTCATGGCAGCATTGCCAACACTCCCTCCCGGTACGTCGACAACTTCTGTCGGCTTACCTGACTTACGAACATCAAGAACGGCTATCTTAACTGCTGGACGAACGTAAACCCCGGTGCTCGTCTGTACTGTCACTTTACGGACCTGTCCACTTTTGCTGATGACTGTGTCCAGTATCCGTCCTTTTGGCCAGAGATTCCTCGGGTTGGAATCATCTACGATAATGACGATGTCTCCAGCTTCAATGGGTTTGGTAGGCTTAAACCACTTTGTCCTACGAGTGAGAGTTGGAAGGTATTCCTTAATCCAGCGTTTCCAAAACATGTTTGCATATTGTTGCGCTTTCATCCAATTCTTTCTAAGGAGGCTTCCATCTTCTGAAGGTATACTATCAACCTTGCTTCCATCAGATGACCCAAGGAGGAAGTGATTGGGAGTCAACGCTTCATCATTCTCAGTCTCTAGCGGTACGTAAGTCAGCGGGTGGCAGTTTATGGTTCTTTCTACCTCTACCATCATGCTGTGAAGAAGTTCATCGGATGGGTTCCGCATTGGCATAATTTGTTTTAGCACCTTTTTTGTTGTTTGGATCATTCTCTCCCAGCTGCCACCCATGTGGGGCGATGAAGGTGGGTTAAAAACCCATCTTGTTGCTGATGAGGAAAATTCTTTGGCGAGGGTCATCTGCATTTTTGCTGCTTCTTGAAGCTCTCGATTCGCACCGTGGAAGTTTGTGCCATTGTCACTGTAGAACTCAGTTGGTACTCCACGCCGAGCAATGAACCGTTTGATGGCCAATATACAAGAATCAGAAGAGAGACTATTGGCTAACTCTATGTGGACGGCTCGTGTTGTCAGGCATGTTATAAGCACGCCCCAGCGTTTCTCTGTTCGTCTCCCTAATGCAACGGTCATCGGTCCAAAATAGTCGATTCCGGCGAAAGAGAATGGTCGGCAAAACGTAGACATTCTTGCAACTGGAAGGTCACCCATCATTGGTGGATCCGGAACTGCATTATTATTTTTGCAATGCTGACAATTTTTGACGGCACCCTTCACAGCAATATGAATTTTCGGAATCCAATATTTTTGCCGAAGTTCGTTTATCACGGTTTCGTTATTGAGGTGATCGTTTCATGTGAGGCGAAGCTCCAACTGCTGCATCTATTCGACCACAAAGGCGAAGAACTTTATTTTTGTCCAAGTATGGTGACAGTTTATATATGTGACTGCTGGCTTTTAGACCTTTTCTTTTGCTAACTGGCAAGTCATCATCAGCCTCCAGTTTTGAAACTTCATCGGGATATGTTTCGAGTTGAGCTTGGCGGAAGAGATAGTTTTCAGCCTCTTGATACTCTTCTCGTGATATGAAACCCATTCGCATTACCACTTCCTTTTTTTTTGCTCTTGCGTTGTAAATAAATCGAAAAACGAAAACTTGTGATTGTAGTAAGCGCTGCCATTTAGAAAATTTTGTGATTTCTATCACACTTTCAATTTTAATTTTTTCGATAAATAAGTGCGTTTTCATTTCTTCGGAGGTAATATTGTTCTTTGAGATATCCTCAGGCCAATCAGCTTCTGGATACTGCTAAAACGATGGTCCTGTGAACCAACGACTAGATGAGTTGAAAATCGGAGTTTTCTGCCATTTGGTACCCTCATCCGCAACGTTTAATTTTGTTGGTACGTATCGCCACGCATTTATATTTGTATTTTCAACGATTTCTCCTACGCGAAAAGAAACAAATTGGCGATAGCGTCGATGATCCGATCGAATCCAACATAATACGGTCTTTGAATCGGTCCAGAAAAACGTTCGAACGATTTCTATTGAGTGGTTGACAGTGATATTCTTTGCCAAGCGAGTACCGAGCCTAGCAGCTTCTAGTTCAAGTCGAGGGATTGAAGCCAGCTTCAGTGGAGCTACACGCGTTTTGGATCCTATCAATGTGCACTCAACACTGTTTCCCTGAGTCGTCCTGATGTATGCCACAGCTGCATAGGCCTTGTCACTGGCGTCCACAAATACGTGAAGTTCAGCTTCGACACCATCGCCAAATCGCATGTCAGCCAGGTAACATCTTGGAACAGAAATCTGTTCAATTTGATTTAACAATCTTGCCCATTGCAGCCAGAGTGTGTAGTGTTCATCGCTTATACTATCATCCCATCCAATAGCCTTTCCATTCACAGGGGTTCTCCAAATGTCTTGCATCAGTATTTTCAAGAAGATTAAGAAGTTTGCTATCAACCCCAAAGGGTCGAAGACTGACATCAAGACTCGAAGTACTTCTCTCTTTGTTGGTTTGCGATCCATATGTACGATGTTGTTGTATGTTCGGCACAATATGTACTTAAAGGAGTCTGTACCAGTGCACCACCACATTCCAAGTACTTTGGATGCTCCCATGTCGTCACATAGGTTGAGATCTCGTTTTCCCATAGCTGAACAGTAACCGAGTTGGCTTAAGACTTCGGATGAGTTTGAAGTCCATTTGCCTATTTCAAATCCTCCACGCCGATGAATCATTGATACGTCTTTCGCCAACTGAAGTGCCTCTGCTTCTGAATTTACGCTTTCCAGTAAATCATCCACGTAATGGTTTTCAGTAATGCATCTAACAGCCTTTGGATGAGTATCCTTAAACTCTAATGCATTAGTGTTCTTGACATACTGGGCACAGCTGGGAGAACAGGTTGCTCCGAATGTCATTACCTGCATGACATACGTATCTGGCTCAGACTTGGTATGATCTTCGCACCAAAGGAATCTTTGTGCTTGCTGGTCTTCTCTTTTGATGAGGACTTGATGATACATCTCACGAATGTCACCACAAATAGCAATTCGCCTTTCTCTGAACCGGTACAGAACTCCCATTAAAGAATTGAGCTGATCGGGTCCTTTTAGAAGCACAGAGTTCAAAGATACTCCATTCACCTTTGCCGCCGCATCCCATACAATTCTTATTTTACCCGGTTTGTTAGGATTTATGACCGGAAATATGGGCAAGTACCAAGTGCGTTGATTGCTATCCTCAATCTCAGCTGGCGTCAACTGACGAATATATCCCTTGGCAATATAGTTCTTATTTGAGATTCCAGATGACTTTTCAGTATTGGGTCGTGTCTTAGCTTTTTTCGAAGACACTCAAAACGACGTACTGCCATCGGACGACTTTCTGGGAGTTGTATTGTGTCATACTTCCATAACAGACATGTTTCAAAGCGGTTACCTACGCGTCTGGTTTCAGATTCCAGTTGCTCTACGGCTCTTCGTTCTTCGTTTGACATTATTGACTGGGGTTGAATTGATGTTACTCCCAAACTGTCCAGCGAGAAATAATCTTTCAACATGTCGTTCAGTTTTGCGTCCGTAGTTTCTTCACATTCGCAGTGGTGAAAGCTGTGGAGTACGTGGCTGTTTACTGTTGGCTGTTGCCCTCCAATCGACGTTCGATAAGGTCCATGGATCGCCCAGCCCAGGCGAGTTTTGGTTGCAACTGGATCGTTTCGACCACCTTCTCTGAATTTCAGTGGTAGTCCTAGGTTGGCGTTGTCGAGTCCAATTAAAATTTTTGGCGTTTGATTCTCGTAGGACTCAATTGGGATTCCGTTTAGATATGGATATTGTCTAACGATTTGTTCCATACATACAGTTTGGACTGGGAGATCAAGTGACTTAACAGTTCGAATGTTAGAGACTTTGTAATTCTTTGACCCGCTACTCATCCCTGATACAGTCAACGATAAGGTCTTCGAATCATGTTCTATACGACGGGTATTGCCGGTCCACTTCAGGCAAAGAGGATTCTGTTGACCACAGATACCCAATTCTTCTGCGAGCGAGTCATCCATCAACGAAAGTGATGAGCCTTCGTCGAGAAAGGCGTAAACTTTGACTCCGCCAGTTTTTCCATATATAGTTATCGGCAGAACTCGAAATAAAACTGATGCAAATTCATCCTTATGGGCGTTACACTGTCCGACCGATGATGTGTCTTTGTTGGGGTTGTGCAGTAAGCTATTATGTCGAAAGTAGCATCCATTGACTCCACACTTTGTTTCCACTCTGCACCGAGAACTTGGATGGAAAGAAAGGCATGTCCGGCACAGGCTGTGTTGCTTAACAGCACTCCATCTTTCGCTTAAACTTAACCTTAGGAATTTTTGGCAACTGTCGACCTTGTTGCAATGTTGTTTGCAGATGCAACAAGTTTTCCTTCTCCCTGGCATGTTCTCATTATGGATGTTGATGTGGCCTCTCTCACTTCGCTTTTCTCCTCTGGTGTTTACGTTGGAGTTGCTGAACGTAACACGTTTGATGGTTCTGGAGAGTTTTGTTAACCATTCTCCGAATGTAATAAGGTTAACATCCACCAAAGTTTCCATGTATGTTGCCCACTGCAATTTAATGGTGGGTGGAAGCTTTTCGATGAGGCCTCGAAGCACTGATGGGTTGTAGAGATGGTCGAACATATCACATGCTTCCATTGTTGAGCAAATGTTGTCCACAGCCAAAGCGAATGGAATAATGGACTCAAGCTTATCTGCTCTTGGAGCTGGTTGGTTTTGTACTCTCATAATAAGAGAGTCCAAAACTACGTCAGGTCTGCCATACGTCTCTTTTAGAGTCTCAATTATGCGAGGAACATTTTGTGGTTGTGTCAACCTACTGCGAACAGCTTCGTACGCTTTCCCTTTCAAGCATTTTTGTAGACGCAATAGGTTTTCAACATGATTGAATCCACAGGATAATGTTGTTCCTTCGAACATTGTGATGAACACGGGCCATTCTTCGGATCGTCCAGTAAAAATGGGCAGTTCATTTGGGAGCGATTGTCTAGCGGCAAGTTGATATGCAGTTGGCAGGTTTGGCTCAAAATAGTTGCTCGCTGCAAGTTTATTTTCGGCGTCTCTCTTTTGCGTTGGGTGCTTTATTTTGGATCCAGAAGCAACCGATGGTTTGTTAATGCGATTGATTTGAGTCTTCAATCCATCTTGATCAAGTTTTGTACATCCTTTTGGTCGCTGTAGATATGGCTGCAATTCGTGATTAGATTCCATGTTTGGCTGAGGTGCAGTTTGACTATAACCTGGCAAGTTAATTACCAGTTTGCCGATTTGCGTTTCATTTGCCACGTTTGGTTCTTTTTCCAACCACTCATTTACACGGCCTTGCACTGTTTCTGCTGGAACTTCATCTTCTTCCTCCGAATCTGAGCTTTGCATTGCGAGCAATCGGTAGCGCTCGTCCAAGTATTCTTTGTCGATTTGTTGTTGACGGAGCTGCGCTTCTTTTTCTCGTTTTTCTGCCAGTGCTTTTTCTTCTTGCAGTCGTTGAAGTGCGAGATTGCGACGCTTTGACCTTGTCGATGATGTTTTTTTTGACTGCATATTTGATTTTATGGATCTGGTGTCTATGTCCTTTAACGAACATTCCTGACAAATCCAATCTTCATTGGCGACGGCTGATGTTACTTGAACACATTGGAAGTGGTACCATTTATCACATTTATCACACTGCACCATGTCTTCCGTGTCCTTTTTTGTGCATAGTTTGCAGGATTGATCCGCTTTATGCGATGATTTTGGCGTTTCGCCGAGTATGCTCATTTCAAGAGGATATAATGTGTGTTATTTAATTTGGAATTGCCAACGAATTTTAGAAATTTAAAGAAATGTTAAAATCTATGGGTGTTCTTCAAAAATGATAGATCTCACTTATTTTTGTTATTATCTTTATTTTTAATTGTTTTAAATGAGGAACTTTAAATTTCGTATTTGAACCCGGTGTTGGCTTCGTCGATTCATAAACGCGAATGACGCATTTCAGATTTCAGTAGAAAGCGGTTCGAATTCTTTTTGAATTTGTCATCTCGTTTGAGTAGGTATTGTCTCGCTCTCGGCTTCTTTATTTATTTTTCCTGTTCATTGTCTTGCTCTACTACGTTGTTCGTTTTGGTGTGGTTTGTATTTTTCGCTACTAGGTGGCGTTCTTGGAGTTCATGGCAGCATTGCCAACAATCTCCATGCAAAGGGAATTGAGCTCCTCAATAGAAAAGAGTAGAATTGTTGTTCAAAGTACTGTTGTTATTGCTAGAAGAAGCATGTGCATTGTTATCCCACGCATTAATTGTTATGGGTGACAAATTCTGTATCTGCGAGATTGAACTTTTGTTGCTTTTGCTTGATGCATTGACGTGTCGTCGCTGTGGTTGCGGTAGGTAAGGAAAATCACTCATCGAAGCAAATGAAACCGGTTTTTGGGGAGCATTATAAGCAGAGATTTGTGCTGGTGAGTTGAACTGTGTTATATGCAGGGGATTTGATCTTCTTCCGAATGACCTTTACTTAATTTGAAGGTATCTGGCTCTGCTAGTACATGTTGTGTCAGTAGCTTTGTGGTTGCCACTGCAGTTTGCACATTTGAGAATGGAATTATTATTGCATTCAGACGTATTGTGGTCCGGCGCAAATAGCACAAAAAGTTTTTATTTCACAGTTTTTCTGCCCGTGTCCAAACATTTGGCAATTATGACATTGAGTCAGCTTACCTTTAATTTTTTTTTTGAAAGTTCCAGTTCAATTGTGTATGTAAAATAGAACGATCTTTTTTTTTAGGTCGATTATTTTATGGATCCGTTTACAAGAGACACAAGATAAAATATATCACTGTAATGATCATTTTTTTTTTGTTATTTTTTTTATTTCAGTGCACTTTAGTATAAGTGTAGTTAGTTCAGTTTCAAGTGTATTAGTGTCTAAATCGTCTAACCCGTATAAAACGACTTTGAATGATTTAGCACTTTTTAGATCGTGGGAAAAATATTGACAATTTTCGTCTTTCAGTTTGTTGATAATAATATTAAATTGATTGAATAATTAGATATTTTAATGGTTTTCATTAAACTGTGGACATATTCTGCTGATTTTTGTAACACTTTTATTGGTGGCACATAAACTTTTGTTGGTCTCCGAGACTCCGGTTCATCCATATCAGTATCAGGATGACATTGGAGAGGAGCCAACTTATTGTTATACGAAGTTTTTGGAAGCATTGGGGAACACAATTTTTTATCCGTGGACAAGCGATTGTCCCCGGTTTCTGGCGATCTGTCACATTTGGGAATGGCTGTTTTTACTTGGAACTAGTGAGAGAGGTGAACACGTCATACGCCGTCAACATCTCCGGGTTAACTTTTTTTTCTAAGCAAACGTTAAATTATTCAAAAAGATTCATTTTAAAAACGAACATGCTTTACGGAAAAAAATCTTAATTTTAGTAACCTGGCTACGACAGACCCTGCCTTGTTTTTTCGTTACCGATGATGTTGTTAGTGTTTCTCGCTGAAAGGTTGTTTTTTTACCATTTTCCATTTCAAAAGAAAAACATTAAATTTATCAATTTCGATTTATTTTACGCAATATTTAGAATCTTTCATGCTTTATTAGTCTATTACTGTCAAAATATTTATACCTGTTCATAATAAAATAATCAGCAAGAGCAATATTTATGAAACCCCTTTTTGATTTTCTCACATTGAAATCCAACAGAATCTATCTCCAATTGGAAGTTCCCGCGTTGATTGTCAGGCGCTCGCCGTGACTCCATGCATCAATAAGCTCAAAACAAACCCCACATCTCTTCTTTTTAATGAATTTTCAAACATAACTGTTCTATTGACTTCTATTGACGCATGGAGTCACGGCACCTTGCAGGCAGCATGCGAACTTGCAATTGGATATAGTTTTTTTTCGATTTGACGTTCAAGCTATACATATTTCCCATAAGAGAAAATCAAAAAAGGGTCTAATTAATATTGCTTTTTCTGATTAATTTTATATGAACGGGTATAAATATTTCGACAGTAATAGACTAATACATCATGAGAGATTCTAAGAGAGAGATGAGAAATTCATAACAATAAGGCTTTACTTAAAATGGCAAATGGTAATAAAACGACTTTTCAGCGAGCAACAATAACAACATCATCGGCTGCGAAATAACAAGACAGGTTCTCAGCTAGAATTATTAAAATTACAATTATTTTTCTGTAAAGTATGTTTATTTTTAAAATTAATCTTTTTGAATATGAAGTTGAACCTATGTTTGGAGAATAAATAATCTTTTCATACGAATTATAACCAAAAATCAAAAGACTGTGTGCGTACTTAAAATTTTGTTCAGTTCTTAAACTAAGAAAATCCTTGTGTTTTGGTTTGCACATTTAATAATTTCCCGAAGCCTAAAGTTTTTTGATACTCTGGACATTTTATTTTTTAAAAATATATTATTTAAGTACCTAGATATCAATAATGACAACAAAAATTGAAAACTCCATATCAAAGTTAAGCAACAAAATTAATGAACATTTTTATTGAATCCACGTAAGAAAAGATTAATATTATTTATATATTTATATCAATTTTTTATATTTATTCAATAAGATGTGTTTATGTTTGTTAAAAAAAACGATTTATATTAGTTAATTTCACGAACGCAAATTATTTTATCAACTTTTGGCTAAAAAAAAATTAACAAATATCTACCCATAAGCCTTAAATTAACACAAATGGCACGAGTACGATAACTTTGGCGCCAAGATATAATAACGGTTTTTGGTAGAGGGGCTTAATACAAGCATTTTTTACTATGGGAGGGGGGGTCTATCTCCCCTCGTTTATGCGGGAGGGGCAATTTTATAAAAATTTACTTAAAATCTTTAAAAAAATATTTAAAAAGAACGGCAACACTTACCGTTATAAGTTATACCTTTTTCAAAAGTCAGAACTCTACAATTTATAATAAATTTTAAGTAAAGTTGTTTCAGTCAATAGTTTTTGAAATAATTGACTTCAAACTCAAAATTTATGAAAAAAAAGTTAAAAAAATCACTTTGAGTATTATTTTTCCCATGATTATAAACACCAATAAAGAAGTAATTGATGCAGTTAACTGTTCTAATTATTTTTTAATCAAACACTGAAAACTATTCGTTTCTATGTTTTCTAGTTTTTGAGAAAATTGAAAAAAAAAATAATTTTGTATCAGATGGGTGCATGTAAAGTGTCTTTTGCATGTAAAGAATCTGGATTAAAAAAATAATTGATATTATATACATAAACGTATGTACATATGTCATGTCCATTTCAATCTCTTTTTTCTAAATATTTGAGCATGAAAATTTATTGCATTATAAAAAAATTTGCATTACCTTTACGACAACACAACGGCAGCAAATTCTCATAGTTTCTTAATATGCACATAGGTTTGTGTCATACATAGATATGCATATAACTATGTACACACATATAATGCAGCCACAGTAAAAAGTATGTATATAGTTAGATCATAAAAAACAAGACCAAGCATTCGATGTTTGTACCGTTATTTTTATACAGGTTTGGTGCAGGTTATTGTTTACCAAAGCCATTCTCCATTTAACGTTTGAAAGAGTAGTGTTTCCTTTTTAAGAATGGCGGCTAAGCATCCACTTCTTCACCCAAAATTAAATAATTTTTCGATTTTTTGTTCGTTTGGGGATTTGGTGTCAACAAACGAAAAAAGTATCCCGTTTTTAGAAGAAATCGGGTTAATTCCCTCCAAAACGTCTACTCCACCTCTGTGTTGTGATATTTTAATGACCGTGGAAAATTCAAAAAGTGCAAAGTTCGGTAAATAACCGCATAACCGCATTAACTGTAATAAAATCACAAATGTATATATGAAATTTACGATGCAAACAGTGAGATGCCTAAGGGGGGGGGGGCATGCTCCCCCCTGCAACCCCCCTGCTTGGGCTCACTATAGGCTTTGGGGAGGGTGAAAATTTTATTATATGCAAAGTTTCTTTAAAATTAAAGAATCTTTTGGGTTTAAAGAACAAGTATATTTACTATTTTTCAATTACATATCTTAAAAACTAGAAGACATAAAAAGAAGTAGTTTTCTGTGTTTAATAAAAAAATAATTGGAGCAGTTAACTACATCAATTATTTTTTTATCGATATCCATAATCATGAGAAAAATAATATTCAGTGATTTTTGTAACTTTTTTTTCATAAATTTTGACTTTGAAGTCAATTATTTAAAAAACTATTGACTAAAACAACTTTATTCAAAATTAATTATAAATTGTAGAGTTCGGACTTTTGAAAAAGGTATAATTTATAACTGTAAGTGTTGCCGTTCTTTTTTAATATTTTTTTAAGGATTTTAAGTAAATTTTTATAAAATTGCCCCTCCCGCCTAAACGAGGGGAGATAGACCCCCCCTTCCATAGTAAAAAATGCTTGTATTAAGCCCCTCTACCAAAAACCGTTATTATATCTTGCCGCCATAGTTATCGTACTCTCCCCACACAAATTCTTACATCTTTATTATTCACATATTTGCACCAAGCTCATCTTCCTCATTTTTTATATTATATATATTATCCAAATTTTATTAATTTTATATTCCCCGTGATTCAGATCAGATTATCTATTCATTTGCGTTACAACAACAAAATGATTTAGTATTTGTTGTTGTAACGTAAATTGAAATTGAAATTGAAATTGAATATAGATGATCTGCTCTGGATTACGGAGAAAATAAAATACGGCTATTATAACATTTGGGAGCATACAAATTCATTAAAACCCCTATGTTACTTTAGTATCTTAAACCACGTTCCCATACTACGTACTTGATATAATTTTACCTGACGACATGAGCTTATTTTTATAAACAACAACAACAATGAGGATTTGTTTGTATTTTTTATCTGCAAAATAAATCACATTGAAATTAAATTTTTATACATATTCTTCTTGATTTACAAACTCACATGTATTCTTATTATATTGCATTCGTAATATGGGTTCCCGTTCATATAAAATTAAATAGTAAAATTAATGTTTTTCAGGCCCTTTTTTGGTTTTCTCTTATGAGAAATAGACACTTTAAACGTCAAATCGAAAAAAAAAATCTATCTACAATTGCAAGTTCACGCGCTGACTTCCAGGCAGGGCCGGTCCGAGCTAAGTGAGCGCCCTGTGCAATCTCTACGTTTAGCGACCTATTCTTTAATTTATATATTCAAATTAATAACACTTTTTACAACACACACTTTTTATTTTCCACCTTTCACTTCACTTTCCTAAAAAATAAACCGCGACTTTTAAAACCTAAAATGTATGTATTAAAAAACACAATCAATATTCTCTATTAAACACCAACTCTTCGAATTATACAGACGAACTCAAAAATAAAAACAATTGCAGAAGGACAAGACAATAATTCACCGCTACGCACAGTTATTTGTTCTTTTTTTTCATTATTTTTACTTGCGATTATAAGTAGGTACTATAAGGCAAGTTATCCATTCGTAAAAAAAATTCTAACAATCAAGCATGACATTACGATCATAGAGAACACCGTCTGTCTGTCCTCGGGTCGACAGTCTAAGCGATTCGATGGATTTGCTTCAAACTTGGTACATACTTACGTCTTGGTACATATACGTCTTAAAAAAATTTAAAAAAAAACCTGTGGGAAAATTACCGAAAAAACAATATGTACCAAGTTTGAAGCAATTCCACCGAACCGCTTAGGCTGCAGACTCGAGGACAGACGGAATTGGGGGATCCACTTTTTTGGTGTTCTCTATGATCGTAATGTCATGTTTGATTGTTGGAAAAAAAATTATTTCACGAATACATAACTTGCCTTATAGTCATATACATATACATATATAGTACGGCAAGTAAAAAATCAGTTCATTAATGAAGAGAAAGGTTACCTTTTGACAATTTTTTTTAAATTTTGGTAAGTCTGGCACCCAATTTTTTTGGTTTTCGATCTTCTGGGAAACGATTAATTTGATTTTTTTTACGCAGAAGCTCCTAGAAAATAACACTATTGTAAACCAAAAATTAAAATAAAAAAAAATTTTTTTCTTGAAAATTCAAAACTTCGAAAATTCGATTTTTCATGAACCAGTCACTAATTTTTTTTGAAATTTGAATTTTATGTGTATATTAATAATTATTTCAAAACGGCGTTTCAAGCTTTTTTGCACAAAATGTTTTTCAAAAATTTATACACAAAAAATTATTTTTTTAAAAAAAGCTCCAACAATTTTTGAATTTTTTTTTGATATATTCTTACTTGTCCGAGAATTAAAATGACATACTTTTTTTCAAACTGTATGAACAACTACCTATTAGCTAAACCAATTTAAGCAAATAAAATAATTATGTGGGTAATAATGATATTTATGCTTTAAAAAATTTTAAATTTTACTCATAAGATTATGACTAATAAAGAAATTAGATGGCGAATAGAATCAGATAGTTTCCTATATTGCGTTATTGTCTCACTAGTTGTACCTACCTATTGTGCTCTTCCCATTTATTTTTACCTTGTATATGATAGGTGTACATTTTCGTACAAATAAATTTACAAACAAAAAACATTAATTGCTGTAACTAATCTACATATACATACACCTAGTTTTGGTGCTTACGTCACTGAATACCCAGACACATACCTATCTACTATACACATACTAAGATTCCCCATATACATAGGTACCTACTTATTTACAAAAAAATAAAAAATGTATAGGTAAATGACTTGACTATATCATGTACCTTGCAGCCATCATTATGAAGTTATGTGCACCTACAATCCTAAACTTTCTTTATATATACCTACATACATATATACCTGCATAAATAGGTTCCATGTTCCATTTATGTAGGTTTACTATCATAATTTTCATAAATAAAACCCATTATTGTGCTTGATTATTATATGAACAAACCTAGGTCTTACCATATTCAAAAACTTCAATGTAGGTATGGTAGGTACTATAGGTACCTATCTACATAGTTTAATTATAAATAAAAATCATTTTTCTACGTAGGTAGGTAGGTACCCACCTTATAATAATGTGTGTAATTCACCCCTGAAGGGGACCAGGAATCCTTTATAAATCAATCCTAGTTAGATGTGTATTCATATGTAGGTACATATCTATATGTACCTACCTACTTCATGTTCATAGGTACAAACAAAAACTTTTTCTATAAGTTCATATTTATATGTAGGGCTAGGTACTTTATGTACCTAACCTAGCTAACTACTTACTCGACCCTACAAATTATTTATAGATAGGTATGTGTAGGTACAAATATCTACCTACCTTTTAGAATCATCCGTTCGACAAATTCATTATACCTACAAATAGGTACTAAGGATCTAGGTAAGCTTACCTAGGTATATCGGCCTTAAACCTACCTAATGATAAATAAATATACTACACACCTACCTACCTACTTTTTTGGGCAAACCTGCAAAGATTTGATTGTCCGAAGTGGAATCGTGAATGTAGGTAAATACATACATACATCTTTCAAAAACTGCTATAATGATCCCATCGCGCTGGCTGCGCGCCACCCCACCAGATACGCTTAAGGAAGTGTATACATATTATAAATACCTATAGCTGAATACCTACAGGTGTAGGTATTATATTGTTTATGTACATTGTAACCTAGATCGCGTTTGAAATACTACCTACCTACTTATGGATGTGTATTACCTGAATTCATATTTGCCTTTAAATGCAATGTGCATTTAAGGTAGGTAGTTATATTATGGGGGGTAGCATTAATTTGAAAATGTGATCATTACACCGGCTGAAATGAATAGCATTGATAGTTTTCCACTAATACATACTACATCTAGTCGTCAGCCGCGCGCCAGCGGTGGAGCTAGGTGTAACGGCAGGTCAAAGTGATTTTTTTTTTCAAAAAGTCATTTAACACCGCACCAAAATTTGAGGGATTGTCATTTATGTTCTAACAAATATAAAGACCGTCAGCCACGCCCTTAAACTTGTAAAGAAATTGGAAAAAAAGTAATTTTACACCGAATGAATTTTTTGCAGATGAATTTTCAACCTTTCAAGATAATAAAATAAACCGTCGGTCGCCCGTATAGCTGTGGAAAGACGTCATCAACATGACGCGCGCCCAGTTAATCTGAATATTACTCAGTCACTTTAAATGATAAACTGACGCATTTTAACCACACAAGCATTCGGCTGATTGCAAATTTTTATTTACTAATAAGCAACCAGCCTGAAAATTAAAATTTTCATCGGTTTAATATTAGTTTCATATTAATTTCGTCACTTCTTGTCGGAGATAACTGAATTAGTTAAGTAAACGGAAGTCTAAAAAGAAGATAGTTACCCTAAACAAAGCCGGATAGTCGTAAATTTTTCACATGTTCGTTGGTATAGGGTCCGCCAAATAACTTTTTTTTTTTAAATGGGCGCAAAACATCGAGTGTAGCTTCGGCTGTGTGGCATGTAGCGCCGTCCTGTTGAAACCAAATATTGCCGATATCCTCCTCTTAAATTTTTGTGAACAAAAATTCGTTCAACATGGCCCGATAACAATCGCCATTGACTGTAACGGCCACTCCTTGCTCATTTTCGAATTATGCCTCTGGACCAAAATCCGCACCAAACAGTGACTCGTTTTGGGTGTATCGGCTTTTCAATGTATGCGTGCGGGTTTTCTGTGCCCCAAATGCGACAATTTTGCTTAATACATACCCGCCAAGATCAAAATGAGCTTCATCTGAAAAGATGATTTTTTTGGCAAAATCGGTATATTCTCTAAGTCGATCGCAGGCCCACTTAGCGAGCGTTGTTCAAGCGTATACACAACCATATTCGTTAAGCGGAAGGATAAAACTAATTACCTGTCAAATCAGACATGAGCTAAGTTTTACCATTCACGAAATAAGTACTAGTTGAAAAAAAACGTTAGATGGCGGACCCGTTATTACTAGTACAGATAAAAAATAAGTTACCCAACCACGCCCCTCCGCCCCCTTCACTATCCACCAAAAACCAATCGCATAGAACACCAAAAATTATTGACCTTTTTCAAGATTTTGCTTCAATTCTTTTTGTTGAATATACATTATTAACTTGAATTACCTTCACACTCTCTGAATACATTCATTAGTACTAAATACACTTAACTGCATTCTTTTATATATTGTTAAAGTTTTAACCTCAACTCTTTATATAATAAATACTTTAATTTCCTCTTCTATCCTGAAAGTCAAACTGATCGGTCGTTTTAATTTTATCTGGTTATGGGCCCAGTCCCTTAAGTCCCTTTAATAAAAAATTTTTATTAAAAAAAAAAAAAAAAAAAAAAAATTCCTGTCTTTAATCTTAAATATAAATTGCGGATAATTCGTTGCTTTGCGAGAAATTAAATAAGTATTTCAGATTTGTAAAAGATAGCCGGATTGCGAAGATATAATAAGATCAGTTTCAAAGAGTGTACACCTTCAGTAAGAGATTTGCCAGAATCTTAAATTTTTTTTGCACAATATGGAGAACGAAATAATAAAAATCGACAAATTACAGTGTGTGGAACAGTGGTGCACATGGAAATTTCAATTACGCATTCTTTTAAATGCAAGTGATCTGTTCGAGGTTGTGACTGGAGAAGAGGCCATGCCAGTTGTCAATGAAGCAAAACCTAATACCATGGTTGCTTTGAAGGCTTGGCAGCAAAAGGATAGGAAAGCCCAAAAAATAATTGCAACGTCCATAGGACAATGTGTTCTGGTTCATATAATGCATTGCTCATCTTCTAATCAAATGTGGTCTAAGCTCTGTTCGATATATGATCAGAAATCAAACACAAGTATAAACATGCTACAGCAGCGATTTCATGGTTTCCAAAAAGACAAAAATGATGACATTGCAACTCATATAAGCAAGCTAGAGAGTTTAACTCAGCAGCTGAGAGAAGCCGGTGAATTGGTTTCTGATTCAATGTTAGTCACCAAAGTTTTAATGATGTTGCCCGATAAATTTGCACATTTTTTTAGCGCATGGGAATCCACTGACATAAAGCAGCAGACTATTGATAATCTAAGATCAAGACTTATTATGGAAGAGTCTCGTATGGGTACATGTGATGTCCAAAGTCCAAGATCAGATGTAGCTTTGTATATGAAGAATGATAAAAAATACAGTCAATCTGATAACAAGAATCATAGCTCTCAGAGACGAAAAGGTAAATGTTTCTTATGCAAGCAGTATGGTCATTGGAAGAATAATTGTCCAAAGCGGAGAAGCAATACGAAACAGCTTAATTTTGCCCATCGTGAGAGTGGCAAGAGTGATGTAAGTAATTGTGACGCATTTGTTGCGAGACAATCAACATTGGAGATGCTGTGACAGTGGATGATTGGGTGTTAGATTCGGGAGCGAGTGAACACATGTGTTTTCGCAGAGAATGGTTCAGTTCTTATGAGGAATTGGAGAAACCAGTGATGATAACAGTGGGTAATGGCACACAATAAGAGCGCATGGCAGAGGCGAAATTAACATAGAAGCATTCAATTACCAAAAGTGGATTAAAAAACGTCTTCCAAAAGTATTTTTTGTTCCGGACATAAGGGTAAATTTGTTTTCTTCGGGAAGTGCTCTGGATAAAAATTATTCATTAATATCTGATAGCAAAAAGTGTGAGATTTTAAAAGATGGCAAAACAGTCGCGATAGGAGTCAGATGTCGTCGTCTATATAAAATGCTATTTAGAATAGACAATGAATGTGCCGTGGCTAATTTTGCGTCAAAACAAGAATCTATTGACCTGTGGCATAACAGACTTGGTCATATGTGCATAGGACAAGTAAAAAAAGTGCTTACTCAACGTGCTATAAGTTTTATTGACAATCCAATTTTTTTTTTCTGATGAATGTGCAATTGGTAAGATGCACCGTTCTCCATTCAGCGAGTCAGTCTAGAGCACCAGAATCAGGTGTTCTCGTGCATACAGACATCTGCGGTCCCATGCAAACAAAGTCATTGGGAGGATCAAGGTATTTTTTATTACTTAAAGATGATTATTCAAGCCACAGAAAAGTTTATTTTATCAAAGAAAAAAGTGAGGTTCCATCTTTGATTGAAAAGTATCTCAATGAATTTCAGTCTCTTTTCAGTAAAAATATCAAGGTACTTAGGTCAGACAACGGGTTGGAGTTCTTAAATAAACAAGTCCTTCGACTTTTGACAAAACGTGACACAATAGATCAGTTGTCAGTTCCGTATAGTCCTCAGCAAAATGGACGTGCTGAAAGGGACATGCGGTTTATTGTAGAGACAGCAAGAACTATGTTACACGCCAACAACTTGCCTCTTAGGCTATGGACCGACGCTGTCAACACCGCAGTTTATTTACTGAACCATGTCCCATCAAGAACAAGAGTCCATATGAGCTGTGGTTCAAGGAAACTCCCAGTATGAGTAACTTGAGAACTTTTGGTAGCGATGTTTTCATACATATTCCCAAAGAGAAGAGGCAAAAGTGGGACAAAAAGGCTGTATCAGGAGTCTTTGTTGGTTAACCAGATAATAGCAAAGGATATCGTGTTTGGGTACCAGGATCTGACAAAATACAGCTTTCTCGTGACATTGTGTTCAAGGAAAAGACGGTTTTAAATCTTGGAGTAAACAGGGACAATGCAGAGGAGTCGACTAAACCACTTGGTGATACTGATGAGGTGAAAGAAGATGCAATTAAAAGAGAGGAGATAAAAAACAAAGAAGAAAGCGAAGAGGATCGATTTAGTTCGGCGTTTGAAGGTGAACCATATCCAGTTCAGATGGAGGAAAGGCTTTTATCTGAAGACAATGAAAGAGAAACTTCGTCAATAGGAATTCAAGAACAGGAATCGAAACTTAAACGTTTCAAAAACACAAAGATAAACTCCAGAATTCCACAGTCTGATATTAAATCTAGCCTTCGCAGATTTGATGAATGAAAATTGGGAACCAGGTGCCTATCGAAGTCTGTTTTCTGCTATTAATGAAGGGCATGCTTTTATGGCTGGGATGTTAGAGCCAGTGACATACACTGAAGCCATTAACTCACAGGATTCAGATATGTGGAAGACCGCAATGGATGAAGAAATGGAAGCTCATCGTATGAACAAGACATGGGATCTAGTGAAGAGTCCAACTGATAGAAAGGCTATAGCATGCAAGTGGGTATATAAAGTAAAACTTTCTGCCCAAAATAATATTGAGCGATATAAAGCTAGGTTAGTTATCAAAGGTTATTGTCAACAAGAAGGAATTGACTTCAACGAAACATTTTGCCCAGTTGCTAAATTCACTTCTATATGGGCAATTATTGCTATAGCTGCATGCAGACGTCTTTTATTATACCAATTTGATGTCAAAACCGCGTTCTTGAATGGAACTTTAGAAGAAGAGATTTATATGACTCAGCCAATTGGGTATGATGACAGATCGGGAAGGGTTTGTAAGCTGAACAAAACATTATACGGTCTGAAACAAGCTTCAAGAAATTGGAACCTGACAATGTCTAAACTGCTCAACCATTATACATTATAGCTTTGAAACGTGCGCTGCTGTCCCATGTTTGATCGTGCTTCGTAAAGAGAGCAGAATTGTTATAGTCGCACTATATATAGATGATGGGCTACTGGCAGCAACTGACATGAGGGATGTTGAGGACCTGGTAACCTACTTGAAGAAACATCTTGAGCTTAAGATAAGTGAGGCAAGCTACTATCTTGGTTTGGAACTGAAGCGAAATTCTATGGGAGAAGTCCATGTTTTCCAGTCTGGCTCTATCCAACGACTTTTGAGCCGTTTCAACATGGTAGATTCAAAGGGAATATCCACACCATGTGAAGCTGACAACAAACCATTACTTCTCAGTGAAACTTCGTTGGATGTATCAAGTTTTCCTTTCCGAGAAGCGATTGGCTGCCTTATGTATCTGGCCATCGCTACAAGGCCGGATATTTCGTATGTTATTGGAGTCCTGAGTAGATATTTGGATAGCCCAGCTCCACAGCATATCAAAACCGTGAAACGAGTCTTTCATTACTTGAAGGCTACACAAAATATAGGTATATTTTTCGGAAAACAAAATAATTTAAATCTCTTGTGTTACAGTGACTCTGATTATGCGGGCGATGTTGACACTCGACGATCAACAAGCGGTTACGTTTTTTTACTGGGAGAGTCACCAATTTCTTGGGGGTCACGAAGACAACGTTGTACAGCGTTATCGTCAACTGAAGCCGAGTATGTGGCAGCGTCAGAAGCCGTAAAAGAACTGATGTGGTTGAAAGTCCTGCTTAGAGATCTTCTACATAATGATAATGTGCGGGCAATGCTTCATCTAGACAACCAAGGAGCTTTGAAGCTAATCAAAAATCCTGAATACCATTCGAGGACAAAGCACATTGATGTCCGTGTGCACTTTATAAAAGAAAAGTATTCTGAACATTTTTTTGAGATTTGTTATATTCCAACTAATAATCAGTTAGCTGATATATTCACTAAACCTTTATGTAAAGAAAAGTTTGAATATTTTAAAGCCAAAATTAACGTAATTTAATAACATGTTTTAATAAGAAATTGTAAATAATGAGGGGGGGTGTTGAATATACATTATTAACTTGAATTACCTTCACACTCTCTGAATACATTCATTAGTACTAAATACACTTAACTGCATTCCTTTATATATTGTTAAAGTTTTAACCTATACTCTTTACACAATAAATACTTTAATTTCCTCTTCTATCCTGAAAGTCAAACTGATCGGTCGTTTTAATTTTATTACTTTTATTAATATTTTAATACTTTGAAAAAAAAATGTGTCTAGAATTTGTTCAATAGATACTTACTTTTCTTTCAATAAACACTTACAGCCCTATTAATAAAAAAAATGCTTAGTCCACCGCTAGTTAATGGCTTTACTAAACCATAGAATAAGAGATAGTCTGCGGACTAAAATTTTCAATTAATAAAAATCGAAAATCCACAAACAAAATCTACAACAATAAGTATCAACTCTATCTCATTTTATTCTGTCCCTGTAAATTTTGTTCTTAATTTCAATTCAAATTCCGTCACTAAACGACCATTTTTGATGGTTTAGCCAACGGCTAAGTATGTAAATTTCAAATACCAGAAACTCTATTTTATTAATAGCATTTCGCACTTAGTCCACGGAATTAGTCTTGAATCTTCGCTAGTCAATGTTTATTCATTTGGGTGTTAGAATTACAATAAATCCCATTTATTTTATGTTTAAAAAATGGAAGGTAAGTATTTAATCATTTATTTTTATTTGTAAATAGCTATACAAAAATAGTTTATATTATATTATTTTATATGTATTATATATACTCTACGGATTCAAGTTTTTTCGCTATTAAATAAATCAGTAGCTTTTTTTATGAACTCAAAGCAAAGCTACTTATCTTAAACAAATATATTATTTAACATAAAATACTATTTGAATATTCTCAAATAATAATAATAATTCCAAACCAATTGAAATATGTGGATCAAAAACGTCTAGACAAGACGAATCTGTCATTTCGTAAATGGTTTAAGAATTTTCTTTTAATATAAAAAAAATGTCTGCGTTGCTAAACTTCTAATCGAAAGATGTTTTTTTTTTCAAAATATCACCGAAGACAAAACTATTTTGCTTATTTTGTTTAAAAGAAAGTGATCAGCCCAATGAATTTTCTAAAACTCTTTTGAAAAAAAGTTTTCTTGATAATCGTAGAAAAAAACTAATTTTCTACTGGTATGAAAGAAATTAATTTTACAGTGGAAAATATATATATATATTTTATATTGCAAAAAATACATATACATACTTCCTGCTTCATTGGAGGCCCCATGTTCTGAAATGTGATCTGTTTTAAGCTCCACGATTTCCACTTATGGGCTACATTAGTAGCAGGTCGGCAGATTGTGCAGGAGCTCGATTCCAAATCTACATTTGCACAACATTTGATGTACAACAACCACAGCAACACAAGATAAAAAGAGACAGATTCATAACCTAAAAATCAATAACAATAATTTAATTACAAAAAGACAACATGCACATTTGCCAATCAACACCACAGTTCGTCAGTAAAAGCCCGAAGATGGATTATTAGATTCGAAACGCTTCGCTTATTTAAATAAATACATATATGTTGCAAAATAAATCAAAGTAATTTTAATTAAATTAAACAAAGTATAAAGTTTTTCGTTTTCTTTCCTTTTATTGTCATCTTTTCATAATTTTAATATATTAACGAATTTCATCATCACGCAACATGGAGACTACACCACAACTTAGTATTACAGTCGAACAGGAACAACTAGTCTACAAATATAAAAATGCTAAAATTAAACTGACAAAGGCCAACCTAAACATTAAATTTAACAAAAAAATGCCTTAAACAACATATCATTTCACATTATGCACAAATAAAAGCAATAAATAAATTAATATCCGCCATTCAAATACAAAATCTTGCTCAAAAAATTCGCATTAAAGAAGAAATAAAATATCTGTATAACAAAAAAACTAAATTAAATAGCACACTTTACAAATTACATTTGCTTTTATACAACAAATTTCATTTTATTACTGCCGAAAGCCATACCCACAATATAAACCAATACACCAAACAAATCGCAATAGAAATTTCCAAAAATCAAAAATAGATAAATTAACCAACAAAATACATCCTTATATATCGAAAAATAAGCACATATTTTACCCCAAATTGATAAATAAAACCAATATACAGTTAACAGAACCTGAAATAAAAACACTTAGCAAAGGACTTAAATATAACATCCCTAAATTTAACAAAAACAATATAATAGAAGAAGTCGTCGACGCCGAAGTTGCTATTAAAACAATTTCAACACATGAAATGCAAAATGAAACCAGAATTATAATCAAGAAACAAACTATAACTTATCTATTGAAAATAAAAACAATAAATCTCAGAATACAATCCAACACAAATATAAAGCGGACATAGCCAATCAAAAAACAATAAAACAGAAACTAATAGAAAATGACGCAGTCATATCGAAAGCTGATAAAAGTAACACAGTTGTCATACTTAACCAACAAGATCAAATCAATAAAACCCTAGCGTTTTTCAATGAAAACAAAGTATTTAATTTACCAAACGATCCCACCAAAACATACGTCAAAGAGATTAACAAAGCTATAAACAAATGCAATCAAATTTTCTCTAACATCAACAAAATAAAAATAAAATAACCAAATGCACAAGCTCCACAATTCACAGGTTTGCCAAAAATACACAAAACGGGAACACCAATCCGTCCATTAATAAATTATACAACATCACCATGTTATAAACTAAACAAACCCAAACTAAATTCACTCGACGTAACTTATATGTACACAAACATTCCAATAGAAGAAACAATCAACATATTTAAAGAAAATTTAATAAACACTGCAAAAATTACCCAACAACAAATAGACGAAATTATTACCTTACTTAAATCATATTAAAACAAAACAAAAACAAATTTTGTAAACAAGAAGAAAACAACAACACATTTTATAAACAAGAAAAAGGCCTGGGGGTCAACTCCCGATCTGTGAAGATGTAAGGTGATAAATTTTATCACGCTTTCACGTCTAATTCGATTCTCGATTCGTGAAAAAGTGAAGTTAAATGCCAAACATTTTTCATATGATAATTTTTTTATCACAGTCAATTGTTTTTTAATGAAAATGTTTCTAATCGAATATTAAGTTGAAAAACAGGATTTGGCACATGACAAGTAAGCAACAATTATATTTATACACAAATTTATTTTGGTAGTAAGTTATATTTGTATTAATTCGAGTAAATAACGAAATTGTTAAATCAACAGATTCACAACAGCCGACGCGACGGTGCTCATTCCCGCGACCCATCGTTGGAAACTACCCATTGCAAAAAAAATGCAGAGCACTTTCTCATATTTAAATGGCTTTGAATCGCACTTATAAGTTGAGTGTTTTTGAAGAATTCACGTATTAAATCAATGCATAAATGTTTTGGGAATCTATAAAGTTCAATAAAGTGCTCCTAGTTGAAACTTCGAATAGATTCTGCCCATCTCGAAAGGAAAGCCTCAATATCCTCACATGAAAAAAAAAATAAATCTTACTCAAAACAGAGATACTATAAAATATAATATAAAACCCACAATTGTTCAGTACGACGTCTTTTATTAATTTATTATACGAATTATTATTCCGGACATTATTCTTAAGCAAATTTAGAAACTAAAATGAAATATTTACCTTTCCCAACAAGAAATCTAATTAGAAATGACAGAATTTATCATTTAGTGCTTTTTAGTACAAACTTTATCTCAATGAGTTCTAGAATCGCAAAACGCACGTGCGTGAAGTTGGAAAATGATAAGCCTCTGTGAAAACTGAAATTATATTTTTTTTCACTTCAAAACTTCACAGATCGGGAGTTGATCCCCTTGCAATGGGACCACCCTAAAGCGGACTATTGGCAGACATCTATCTCAAAAACTATGAAAACGAATATATTCTACCGAAACACAATAAACAACACAATAAAATAATTCACAATTCAAGATATGTTGATGACACTTTTGTTATATTTGACGGATCTCATAGCCAAACAGAAATTCTAAAAAAGTACATAAATAGCATAAATATAAACATACAATTCACTGCGAAAATTGAAAACAACAACAGTAATAATTTCTTAGATTTGAACATCAGCAAAGCCAACAACAAACTGTATTACAAAATTTACAGAAAGCCTGCAACAACAGAAATAACTATACACAAAAACTCCCACCACCCACACACACAAAAAATGGCAGTTTTTAATGCTTCGGTCAATATACTTTTCAATATACACACGATGAAGAAATAAACACTATAAAACACATCGCAATAGCAAACGGCTTCTAACCTGAGATAATTGACAAGATAATATATAAAAAGAAAAATTAAATTAAAAACAACAATATCATAACAAACAATGAAAACACCAACGATAAAAAAATACATATCAATAGTCTACACTTATCTTCTCCCACAAATATTACAATATGAATTTAAAAAACTACATATTAACATTTCATTTAAAACAAAAAAACTACATAGAGACAATACTAAACCAAATAGAGAAGTAAAAACATATTCCGGAGTATATAAAATTAAGTGTGATGACTGTGACAATTAGGTACTATATTGGACACACAGGTAGAACATTTTACGATAGGTATTTGGAACACAAACCGAAGGCAAACTCCAAATCTACATTTGCACAACATTTGATGTACATCAACCACAATTACACCAATTTCGACAACAATTTAAAACCTTTACATATATATAAAAAAGGAACAACACTAGACGCTCTTGAAGAGTTCAAAATATACAAGGCAAACAAAATAGAATCAGACAAAGTATTGAATAATAAATTGACAATTAAAAATAACACACTATTCAACACTGCCATTAAAATTCAAACCAGCAACACAAGATAAAAAGAGACAAATTCATAACCTAAAAAACAATAACAATAATTTAATAACAAACAGACAACATGCACATTGGCCAATCAACACCACATACTACGTTTATATGGAGAATTGAATCGGTATTGAATCAGGATTTAGGTCCTTATATACTTGAATCGGATTAAAATATGATTACTCGATCCGATCCCACTAGAAGAGCCGAATCGAATTGAAAATGTATTTATATACCTGAATCGAGGAATTGAGGAATCGAATTCAAATCTGATTCTTGGTGTGTGTGTGCACCAATAGTAATTTTTTTGTGTTCAGTGGGTTTCCGTTTTCTTTGTTTTTTTTTCTGTTGCATGTTTTTGTTGTTTATTCTGTAAATTCAAATTGTCACTTCAATTCCATTTTAATTCAATCTTCCGATCCCATGAGGCGATATACCTAAATCGAAATCTCAATTCGATTCGATTCCTCAATTCACTCATATAAACGGGGTAACAGTTCGTCAGTAAAAACCCGAAGATGAATTATTGGATCCGAAACGCTTCGCTTATTTAAATAAATACATATATGTTGCAAAATAAATCAAAGTAATTTTAATTAAATTAAACAAAGTATAAAGTTTTTCGTTTTCTTTCCTTTTTTCATGTTTTCATAATTTTAATATATTAACGAATTTAAATGATTTAAGCCTATCTTGTGCTTGGACTCGCTAAAACTCCATGTGCTTTATAAGGCGCGATGACATTGCGTCGCTTGGATACAATTTTGTCGAATGTGAAAATTTGAGGTTTTGAGATTTAAATGCAGTTTTGTTATTTATATTTTTCTCTACAAGCTGGTGAAATCCGTTTTTCGAGAGCGGCCATAGTTTCCAAGATAATATGGTTAAAATTTGTCGTATGTGCACGATCGCCAACATTTTAGTATTTCTTTGTCGTATGTGTAAACAAATTCGACACATACGACAAAATAAAAACATACGACATTTTTTTCATACAAAATCTGTGCAGCGAACGTTTCGTAAATAATTGTCGTAGGTGTTATTCTTAATACACATACGACATTATTTTACTGAAATTCCGGTAAGCGTTTGTCGCATGTCTCATAAGATAACACACGGACTGGTGTAAAGTCAGAGTCGCGCTCACGATTCGAGATCACGATTTCGCAGAGGTAAGAGGTTGGACGAGTCCTCTGCACAGTGCACCGAGTGTGTCGGATATGATAATGCAATATAAGGCAAAAGATAGGTTTGAATAATTCCTTTTATTTGTTTTAACATACGCACCAAAATACTATGGGATGATGATTATGATGCAGGTGGGAATCTTAATTCCAGTTTTGAACGATTTGATCAAAAACACTGGACGTTTTCGAAACCGAAGGGAGGGTTTTTTATATCAAAAAGCCCTTCGTATATTTCCATCAAAGACCATCCAACAAATAAAAAAAAATATATAAAACGTATGAATCCATTTCTCGAAAACATTGAAGATACAATATTTTATTATTGGGTCATTAAGGGTATTCATGCAACGACATAAGTTTCCGCTTTGCAGAAAGATATAATTTTCCGCCCGATATTTGCATGAACACCCCTTAAAAATACTTGCTCAAATATGGGAAATAATCAGATGGTCACCGAAATAAATTTATGAGGTTTATTTATTCTCTTTCTACATCAAATTCGTGAAATAATTTTATTTGATTTGTAGAATATTTTTCCAATACAAACTTTGACAGTTCATTTC
Organism: Philhelius pedissequus; assembly: GCA_910595825.1. Taxonomy (NCBI): domain Eukaryota; kingdom Metazoa; phylum Arthropoda; class Insecta; order Diptera; family Syrphidae; genus Philhelius; species Philhelius pedissequus. Next base: position 70,454,222 of record OU343162.1, read on the forward strand.
TGCGGAGATATAAAATTATTTGGTTTCTGAGGTTTATCTGGGATTTCCGTCGTTGCATGAATACACTTATTGTAAGAATTAAGTAAAACTTTGATCTTTTAAAGATTATGGATGTTTTCGTAAGCGGCTGCTCTTACTAAGACCTGCATTTGGCGTGTTCATAAAGGTAGATTTTGGCTCGCACTAACCTAGTTGAATTGCAGTCCTACTGTTCATAAACGTACAAAATCATCGGGATTTAGCAGAATATTTCTTGGCGTTAGAAAATTTATTTTTATTAAAAGAGGCCTTCCTGTTGACTGCACATATTTTAAAGTGTATATGCATTGAAAAATGCATGAGAAAAGAAATGTGTTTTTTACTAGCGCAGATATTCTGCGGTTTTGAAAACAGTCTTTTTTTGTTCCTACTTTATATAATTAAAATTAATTAGGCCCATTCAGCGAGATCTTTAATTCTGTTATGCTGCTATTCTGTTATGAATTTTCCTACAAAGGTTTAAGCTGTCAAAAAATATTTTATGCATTATAATGTTTGTATTCTGCATGCTACATCTGCTATAAAATCTGTTTAGAAATCTGCTAGTGAGCTGTAAGAACTTCGAAATTCTCAACAAATCTTTTACGAACTGCATTTTTAATATTCAACATGTTACAATCTGTTATGGAATCTTTTATGAATCATAAAAGAATAAAAGACACACTTTGGATACTAAATAAAAGATTTCAATATATGTTTACTATCTGGATCTTAAGATAAATGGTAAGAGATTTCGTATAATACCTACTTATGTCAATTGTAATCATCGGGATACCGATTTTGAAAACATCAAGGAATGTCTGACTTGTGGAGGCACGGAAAAGGTATTAGTTATGGGTGACCAATGTGCAAGGATTGGGAACGAAAGAGGAAGTGAGAATAAAAGGATCGGGCGTGAGAGACAATCGAAAGGCACTACCAAGAACGCAAGAGGAACTAAGTTGCTTAAACTTTGCAACTCATTCGGTCTTCGTGTTATGAATGTTACAATCAATGGAAAACAAGGTAGTTCGGTTATCGACTATGGCCTGGAAGGTGGTGACTGGAGCTCACAGATTAATCAATTTGAAGTAGAAAAAAAACCCTTTTCAGACCATTTGCCTGTAGTTGTATCATTCACTAATGGAGAAGAAGGAGATCAAGCATTGCGGGACCTACAACTTCTGCCTAAACTTCGCTGGGTAAACGATTCTGCACCAATTTATAGAAGACAGTTGGATATACTTCTGATGAATGAAGATAGCGATAATAGCTTAAAAAAAATTAAACAGTGTATTAAAGGGGCATATCATCATTCCATCAAACAGCCGACGAGTAAAAACTACTTTTAGAGAGAGATGGTTTGATAAAGAATGCATGCGTGCGAGAAGTATTTCATACACATGGCTTAATGCATATAAACGATTCAATACTGTCTTTACGAAAGACCTATACATTGAATAAATTCAGAAATTTAAAACACTCTGTCGAAGGAAGAAAATAGATTATTTTGAAGACCAAGCGAAAAAACTTGCAATGAGTAATAATTCGTCTGAGTTTTGGAACCTGGCAAGAAAGCTAAATGGTACGAAGTATGTTATAGGTAGAAAACTGGATCCAAGCATGCTGAAATAACACTTTCAACAATTACTTAATCCAGCAACTCCAAATCAATTCCCAACTCACTACGCTCAGCCTGGCTTCGAAAACAACATTCTGGACCTACCAATTTCGTGTGATGAAGTGTGTGCTTCGATAAATGAACAAAAGGATGGGAAGGCCGCAGGCTCTGACGGAATTCCGGCATAATTTTACAGATATGGATCTGGGGAGCTGGTAGCGAATCTGACAGAAATATTCAACTCCATTTTAGATCATGGAACTATACCAGCGCAGTTTAAAGAGGCCCTGATCCTCCCGATATACAAAAAGGGTAGTACCGAAGATCCGTCAAACTATAGAGGAATCTCGTTTCTGAATGCTTCGTATAAGATTTTTACTTCGATTCTGAATAAGCGCCTGAATAAATGGATAGATTTTAATAACCTTATCAGTGAGTACCAAGCTGGCTTTAGATCGTGTTACTCCACTATAAACCACATGTTCGTTCTTCGCACGATTGCTGACTCCTTCATATCTAGAAATAAGAAATTATTCGCTTTCTTTGTGGATTTCAAGTCTGGTTTTGACACCGTCGACCGTAATGCACTATTCTACAAGCTTGGCCAGAAAGGATTGTTACTGAAGTTCGGAAGAGTACTGCAAAATCTATACATGGATACCAAAGCGGCTGTCTGGAATGGAAAAAACCTCTCTGACTGGTTTTCAACGAACTCAGGTGTTAGACAGGGTTGTGCACTCAGCCCAAGTTTATTCGCTCTCTTCATAGAATATATTTTTGAAATATAAGCTGGGGGCATTGAATACGCAAACATGACCATAAAAGCACTGCTCTTTGCTGACGACATAGTACTGCTTGCGTACACGCGACAGTCTCTCCAATTGATGATAAATAGACTCTCCGTTTACTGTTCGAGATGGAATCTGGAATTAAACTTAAACAAATCTAAAGTGATGATCTTTAAGAAAGGAGGAGTTAGAATTGGGGCAAATGAATATTGGCATTACAATAATGAAACAATTGAGGTTGTGCAAGAATATAAATATCTTGGAGTTTACTTCACAAAGAACCTCAGTATGGAAAAGCACTTTATCGAAAAGCTTACGAAAGCAAAAACCGCTATAAATGTTGCATGGAAGCAATATTTCAACAGTAGTGAAATTGCACATAGCAGTAAGTTCCGAGTTTTCGAAGCAGTGTCAGAATCGGTTCTTTTTTATGCAGCTCAGGTGTGGGGAGGTAGAAAATATGACCAAGTGGCGAAATTACTCAGGTTTTATATAAAACATATTTTTCGCCTTCCTCCGAACACTCCAAACTATATGATAATGTTAGAGACAGGAGTATCACCACTGTTCATTAAGACTTTTAAACTCCAAGTAGACTACGTTATGAAAGTATTAAGTATGCCAAATCATCGGCTTCCTAAGAAAGTTGTCCTACAAACTATCCAAAGACGGACGGGATGGTTCAAGGACTGGGTAAAGTTAGAAGAGCATGTGGACTTCAAAGTAAACTACAGCGACCCTGTTTTATGGAAGCCTGCTTTGTATACGTTGATCGCCCGTTTGGACGATGCTGCAAGAGATCGCTACAAGGAACAAGCTTCAAGCTCTCTACACCGAATGCTTTATAGCAGACTAGATTACAATCTTAACGAAAAAAACTATTTCCGTGACGATTATACAATCGAACAAATTTCGCTCATGTTCCGGTTAAGAGGAGAGTTACTTAATTTGAACTTTATGGCACATCGAGAAGATCTACCGTTATTATGCAGCCTGTGTAATATGGGAGAGCGGGAAGATGTTCTGCATTTTGTCGGAAGGTGTGGAGTACTCAAGGAAACAAGAAGGTACACGTTTGGCAGCGACTACGAGTATCTATCGGATGAAGACATTTGTGGCCTACTTCATGAAATGGATGTAACAAAATTATCAATGTATTACAAGACAGCACTCAGATATAGAAAGCAAATACTTAACGAAGCATTTTAGTATTAAACTATAACTTAGTTATGATAAAGAATTAACAAATTGTCAATCAGGCAGACGGCAACAATGCCATGCAATATTGATTGTATATAACAAATTGTAAAAAATTGTAGGAAAAATAAAATCAATCAAAATCAATCTATATGTTTACTACGTTTATTTCGTTAATGAATTGTTCCTAAAAGGGGACAGAAATAACAAATTATTATTAATATGAATAATAACAAACAGAACAGAACATATGTAAGTAATTTTAAACTAAACACGAAAGCACAGAACACATTTCATGGATGAAATGTAAAAGAAAATAGCCGCTTATCTTGCCGGTGTGAGTTTCGAAGAACTTCTTATATTAAATATATTAAATTCAGGACCTGTTATGGACAAATTACATGGAACAATAATTTATCTTTGCGAAACAAAACACAATCATTCTATTGGCATTTGTGAGTGCCGACTGCCGAAATTTTTTATTAACTACAACTGATAATTTCATAGCAGATTTTCGGTCTGTTCGTATAAATTTTTCATTTTCGAAATTTCATAACAGACTTTATAAAAGATCGAACTCCTCAACACCAATTATAAAATATCTTTTATGGGGAGATCTGTTATGCATAATAACAGAAAGTTAATAATAACAGATGTGGCAAAATAGGCCTAAATAATTAAAAATCAACTGCACTATGAACTTATAAATGCGATTTTTTTTAAACTTAGAAATACTTTAAAGACTGAGGTATTTTGTATCTTATCCAATATGAATTAAGTATTTTTTTTTTTTTTGATTAAAACTTTTTATTTTACTTTTGTTTATTTTAAGTTTGTTGAAAATACAAAAAAAAACAATTTTTTATACAGAAAATAAATACTAAAAAAATAAATTTGAGTTTCTTTTTATTTTTAAATAAAATATGTAATTTGTTTTTAAATTGTCGTATGTAATATTCCAACAACATTTAATTTTTTTTTATTTTTGCCATTGTGTGTGATTATTTTGTCGTATGTGTTTGGGTAACAAGTAGTTTTGTATACACAATCACATACGACAACGGCATATTGAGAAAAATTAACTCTTTTTCCTTTCTTTATTAGAATATTATATATATTTTAACGTTTTTGAGCTGCCAGATGTTTTCTGTATCTCCCATTAAATTTCTAAGCAAATTCACCGTACAGTTTTTGAGAAAAAAATTTTTGAACTTAAAATGCGTTTCCCCAAAAGTAGCAAATTGTAACTTACGACAATATTTTATCCAGGCGATGACGATTGACATCCTGAAAACTCGTATATATTTATATTTTTATTGCATTTCATAAAAAAGCTACTGATTTATTTAATAGTGAAAAAAAATTGAATCGGTAGAGTATATATAATAAGTATAAATAAATCTTCTTGTGTTGATACTCGTGTATAAAAAAATATTGTCAAAAACGAATGACACTAATGATATCAGTTGGCGTTCCACTATGTTCAATATACTTTTTTGTTATGAAAGATATGGTCAAGCAGATAGTTTTGAGTTATGTGATATGTGCTTATGTGTATTGGTTTTCGAATTATGGCTGTTTTTGTGAGCTATTAAAATTTAAAAATGCTTAAATTGTTAAATCTCATAAACTAATACACATAAACATAAACAATAAACATATATATACAAAAAAAATGTTGTCAAAAACGTATTATTCCTGATTTCGCTTTTGTTAGTTCAGCCGGTGCATTCCTTTGACATAAACTACTTTGCGTTTGTTCACTACACATCGTTTGACCGCTGAGTGAAAATTCGTTTTTGTGTTGCGTAAATAATTTCTAAATAATACGTTTTGAATACAATAATATGGTACGTCCACGTAGTGATTTGGGCCGATCAACTCGGAAAGTTGCAGCTGGAAGAGTAGACAGAGCTGCACAAACAGATCTTGAGCGAGCTGATGTTAATGTGGTTAATCGGCAGCGTAATGCCCGTATGAGAACTGCACAACGAACAAATTTTGTACGTATGATTCAAATCTGAATTATGCTTCTCTTGATTCGGTTTCAATTGGATTATGCAGTCATAATGTTGTATGGAGTCATTGCAAGCCATTCAAATTTAAATATAAAACTCTTGGATTGCGTCATGCAAAAAAGTTTAGATATATATATTAGATGACGCTGTGCTGCGATCAATGCTACAACCCGATACATTGCATTATATATTGACATAGCGATTTGACAGGTGTCCTTTTCATATTTTCATTTTCTATTCAGAAAATGTGCTATTTTTCATGCTGCTATTGATTCGAGTTTGGAGTATTATTACACTGATTCCGATCTACCCATGGACGACGTCCACGTCTTACAATAATTAGTAAGTATTTCCGTGACAATCAAACGCAAGAGGTGCGTGCAGAAGATATAAATGGAGACCTGCCCATATTTTCCAGCTTCGAACTGCACAATCACCACCACAAATTCGTCAAAAAGTTATTAGAAGAAGAAAGGTGGTAAATGTAGACTTCAATCGTGCTGCTTTAGAACACGATTGCGCAATCGCATTTATTTGCTCGATGCTCCCGGCGGGAGATGCAAGTTGTTCGTCACTTAGCTGATTCTAGCAACAATTCGGCCAAGATTTCTTTCGCTGTCTATTGCAACCTATGGCATCTATGGCATTGATACCACACCGTTTGAAGGCGGTCGAACTGCACAATTCGCTTTGAAACTGACGATGAATTTTTTCATGGTCATAATTTGGGATGAATGCTCGATGGCGCATAAGCGAGCTTTGGAGACAGTTGACCTAACAATGAAGGATTTACAAGGTGATTCGAGATGATTTGGTGGGGATATGAAATTGCTCAGAGGAGATTTTCGTCAAACGTTTCCCGTCATCCTAAAATCTACTGCTGCCAATTAACTTAATGGATGCTTAAAATCGTCGTGTTTGTGGCGGCATGTCAATAATTTGAAATTGACCACAAATACGAGTGGCATTGCAGAGAGACCCATCGGCTGCTGAATTCTCAAGACAACTGCTGGCGCATGGCAATGGCCAAATTTCTGTTGATGTCTCGATTGGATTGATATCATTCCCGACAAATTTTTGCGAGTTAAAAATATCGAAGGAGAAACTCATTACCAAAGTAAAGTGTTCCCCGGCATTCCAAAAAAATTATAAAAACCTCAATTGCATTTGTGAACAGGCAATTCTACCAGCGAAGAAAAAGAACGTCGTCGATAGCTTGCTAAATGGTCTTTTTTTTTTTTTTGCTTTTGCGCTGGAAAACAAATCGAAAAGCATTGTTTATCTTATCACTCTCTTTATTTTTATTCCATTGAAATAAATCACTAAGTATCTATTGAAAAAAATCTAGAAACTTTTTTTTTCAAAGTATTAAGATATTAATAAAAGAATTGAATTTATTTTTTAAAAATCCAACGACGTATTTATATATGTGTTTATATATATATTGAAAATATTAGTAAGGCTAATACATAATATGGGAGAGTATTTTTGTAATAAAATTAAAGTCTTTATCGACACTTTCGCTATGAAAAGGAAATTGTTTTTCCGAACAAAAAGCCGAAAAGGGATTGAACTATTTTTGCTTGTGGTCGCGTTAAATTAAATATAGAGAAAGAAAGGAACCTTATTGACCACAAAAAATGTAAAAAAGTTAAAAAGAAAAAACAAAATAAAAAACGTTTTTTAATTTAAAAATTATTATTTTAACTTTTTATTTAAATTGAATGCATTTCGAGTCTGATGTGACTCATCTTCAGCAATACACTAATTGGTATGGAAATTACAACAAAATTACATAAGACAATAGAATAAAAAAAAATGTAAACAAAATAGCTTTACAAAATTAACAAATCACAGAAAGTTAAAGAGTGAGAGAGGTGGTTATATTAAGTTGAAGAGCGGTGAAATTATATTCCCGTCGTCACTGTTCATCAAGTTGTTGTTGATGTGTATGTGTAAGCTTTCATACGCATCAAGTCGTCTGGGGTTTGTGACGTGTTTAAGAAGCTTTACGTCTTCGAACTTAACATTGAAATGATTGTTGGTGAGGGCGTGCGAGGCAACGGAGGATTTTTCGGGGCGATTGAATTTTATGTGGCTAGAATGTTCCTTGAGACGTACTTCGATGCTCCTCTTCGTTTGACCGATGTACCTAGCTTCACAGTTTCCACATTTAACCTCGTAAATTCCCGATTTATCATTTGTTTTGGTTCTGTCTTTCGTTGTACCAAGCATGTTCTTTATTTTCCCATTACTAGAAAAAACGCATTCAATGTTTTTCTTTTTGAATTTGGACTTTAACCTGTCAGTAATTGTGGGAAAGAAAGTCATACTTGCTCGTTCTGAGTTGTTGTTGTTGTTTAGTCGTCTGTGTTTGTCACAGACAAAATTAGTTGAATAAATGTGCTTTCTCAATGTATGGAATCTATAAAACTTAGTCGGAATGCCTGTTCTGAAGGGCAAATCCAAGGCTTGTGATAACTGTAGGTGGTATATATTTATCTAGGTATACATTATACATGCAAAATAATTTTTTTATTATTTACATATTTTATTTTTCTGCATTAGTGTGGGTAAATGAAAAAACTTCGTTTTCTAGTTTTGACATACATATATACAATTTCAAAGTGCTCTTGCGGCAATAAGGTTTGGTCAAAATAAGTATTCATTTCAAAGAGAATTTAAGGCAGTCTTAGTTAATTTAGACATTTTTGTAGTTACAAGCATAGTTTTTGAATAATGAGTGAAAAAAGCCGAGAAAACAGGTTTAAAAAAAAATGGGCAAATTTTTCCTTTTTTCAGTTGGCTCTAGCGGCCAAACAGGTTAACCAACAAAATTTATTGAGGTATGAATTTTGTAGGAAATTTATGTAATTTTTTGTAGTAGATAATTGATGCCAACATGTTCGGTTTTTGAGCTTTTGGCAAAATCTTGAAAAAGGTCGATAATTTTTAGTGCGATTGGTTTCGGTGGATAGTGAAGGAGGCGGAGAGGTTGTGTAACTTATATTTTTTATCTGTTCCAGTAATACCTAACAACATGTCAAAAATTTACGACTATCCGGCTTTTTTTACGGTAACTATTTTCCTTTTAGGGTTCCGTTTACTTAACTAATTCAGTTTTTTCCGACAAAAAATGTTGAAATTAATATGAAACTAATATTATACCGATCAAAATTTTAATTTGCAGGTTGGTTGCTTATTAGGAAATAAAAATTTGACACCAGCCGAATGTTTGTGTGGTTAAAATGCGTCAGTTAATCATTTAAAGTGACTGTGTAACATTAAGATCAACTGGGCCTTCGTCATGTTGATGACGTCGGCTTGAAAGGTTGAAGATTCATCTGCAAAAATTTCGTTCGGTGTAAGATTACTTTCTTTCCAATATTTTTACAAGTTTAGGGGCGTGGCTGACGGTCTTTCCACCACCATCCATGCGGCTGACGGAGATTTTTATATTAGTTAGTACGTAAATGACCATCCGTCAAATTTTGGTGGGGTGTAAAATGACTTTTTGAAAAAAAAAATTGTGTAGCACTTTGACCCGACGTTACACCTAGCTCCACCGCTGACCCGGGCGGCGGCTGACGTGCAATTTTATGATTATTTATCACATATCTGTCAATTCTGATAAGAATTATTCTATGTAATATGACTCTCAAAAACTCAACGTTACCTTACATATTATTAGGTACATACCTGAGCAACTTAAACAAATAAAACTGATGTCGTATCGAAACCAAAATGAAGGTAATGAGATAATATTTTTGGTCAACAAAATATTTTATTGGCTCTACCACTATCTTCTAAATTCACTTTAGATTTTTCAATGATCAGTGAATGATCCTTGAAAACGCTTTCCTTCATTGAAAAATCAAAAGTGAATTTACAAGATAGTTGTATAAACCCGAACTAACCCGAAACCAGAAAAAAACCCAATGATTTTAATTGGGAAAAAGCATTAAAAAAAACCCAATATTTATTTTTTATTCTAAGCCAACTGGCCGGTGCCGATGACGAATTAAGACTCACTAACAATATAATATAAATTCCTATTGCACAAAAGGAAGACGCAATTTCTTTTGTATGCGCTTTCGTATATAGTTAGAATATAAATACAATAATAATGAATAATATAAGCCGAAACATGTAAAATATGAATATGTAGAATCGCTTCTTGTTAATATTAGTGCTTTCAGAACTCGTACGCTTGCGTTCAATACAGTCCCGACAGAAAGGAACTTTTTCGTTAGGTCTTCGACAATTGTTGCTTCTTGCCGCTGATTGGCCTTGCTATTTATGCGAATTTTGCTTGCCGTAAAGCATGCCGCTCAGTCCCTTGCTGTCAAATGTTAGCGCTTCTCCTTGCACTTCATCAAATAACTAGCCTTGTCTGTAACGAAACTAAAGATTGGATTAGAGAAATTATACTTGATAAATTTGCCTTCGACAACTTCTATTCAATTGGTAATATACATATTTTTTGAATTGGTCGTACTAATTGGATCTAACTATCCGTCCTTACTCTCGATTACCTCGCTGATCCTTCCCATGGGCCATTGCGCCGGAGGGAAATGTTCGCTTTTTATAATTACTAGCAGCCCTACCCTTAAACTTTCCTTTTCCTTACGCCACTTCTTTCTCTGAAACGTTGCAAGATATTCTTCTCGCCACCTTTGCCAGAAATGTACAAACATATTTTTTCTTTCTTTGAAAAGCCTTGCTCCCCTTGCTCTCGATTCTTCAGCCGTTGAAACCACTAGTGGCAGTACAATTGGCTCACCAATTAAAAAAGTACCTGATGTAAAAGCTTGCATGTCAGATGGATCATCGCTTAATGGATGTATCGGACGGGAGTTTAATATCCCTTCTATGCCGGTTAATAGTGTTAGAAATTGCTCGCCTTCTAGGATTCGTTGCTCCACTATCTGCTTTAAGTGATACTTCATCGACTTAACAGCGGCATCATATATTCCTCATTGATGCGGAGCAGCTGGCACCATAAATATCCATTCCGTACCTCACCGATCTAGGTTGCTGAATATATCGTCCCTTTCCTATTCTCGCCAGGCTTGCTTGATTACCCTTGCCGCTCCAACAAATGATGTGCCATTGTCGCTATACATATGCTGGCAATGCCCTCTCCGGCTAACAAATCGCTCATAACATGCTAAAAACGACAATGAGCTCAAATCCCCTATCATATCAATATGAACTGCCCTTGTCTTCAAGGACACAAAAATTGCCACCCAGGCTTTCCTTATGCTTATTCGCTTGCCGTCTCTATCCAATACCTTGATGATCTTAAAGGGGCCTGCATAGTCGACCGCAATATGTAAGCTGGTAACTCTCATATTAGCTGCTGTGCTCATCGATAGTTATAACGTATATAATATACCCCCGCCATCAAACATTGGTTTGAGAGACTCAATCTTCCTATTCTCGGACAACTGTCCTCTTTTCTGAAGTGCCGCTTTTTCCTAGCCATATACCTCTCCTTGAGCTTTCTTAATGAGATATTTCATGCCTTGCATTCTCTCTTCAGCCGTATGTGTCATCAATGCTGTGCGGATACTGTACCTAGCTCGCTTACTTGCCTTGCCTTAGCCTTAAGCCGATTAAAATAATGACATACATATGCTAGAGCCCCTACTGCCTTTTCTAATCTCGAAGCATACTCTTCTATTCGAATGGTGGCATACCGTTCAGGTACCCATATACCTAAAATTTCCCTTGCCTCTGCGACTACAAATACTTGCATTTCGCTTGCCGCAATTGGTAAAATATCACCACCTATCAAATTAACTGGCCAATTAGCATCTTGCTCAACAAGCCAGGATGGCCCGTGCAGCCATAGCTTGCTTCCAATTAGCTCTGCCGGTGATAGACATGCCGCCAATTTTTAAAGAAGGTATTCATCTGAATTGATGATACCCTATTCCCAACATACGCCTTCATATCACGAGGGAGTTTTTGTAGTCAGTGCAACACTACCATCGAGTCTGTCCAGAGCACATACCTTACGTTTGCCCAATCCATTGCCTTAAGCAACTCCACCAATAGCTTACCTACTAGCTGTGCCGCCGCTAACTCCAAACGCGGGATAGTTATTGTTTTAAGAGGAGCTACCCTTGTCGTGGAAGCGATTAAACTACTTTTAACCTTGCAATTCGACTGTTTAACTCTTGCATATAACACATATGCCATCGTAGAAGCGTCCAAAAAACCATGAACTTCTACCCTTGCCACCTTGCATGTGCCTAGCTATCTACCTATCCGGAATTGTACTTAAAGTTGTATATCTTTCCACAAACCTCGCCATCGATTGTTTATTTTAGCCGGCACTTCTTGGTCCTAGCCTATACCTGCTCGCCATAAATCTTGTATCAGAATTTTGGCGATAATAATTACTGCTGCTATATAGCCATTTGGATCATAATGCTGTGCGACATAGCTAACAAGATTCCTTTTTGTAACCCTGTCTGTGATTTCTGGTGATTTTACTTCGAACGTGAATTGGTCTAGGTCAACCAACCATTTTAGACCCAATAGAGTAACTTGTTTTTGTTATCAAAAATCATTTCTTCACCCCTTGCCTAATGTAGCTTGCTAGCTAGCCATTGGCTGTTCGATTTCCATTTGCAGAGCTCGAAGCCGGCTGTCTGTAACACACTGTCCAATCGCCTTGCCTTGTATATCGCCTCTTGTTCGCAATCACTTCCCGACACGCAATCATCCATGTAAAAGTCGTTACAAATAATTTGCTCTCTTAATGTGTTTCCCTTGCATCTCGTCCACATTGGATCAAAACTCGCACTGCATTGTATGCCGAAGATGTCATGCCGTAAGTTACAACCATCAGCCAATATTCCTGCAACTTTTGTTTAGGGTATTCGCGCCAGAAAATTCTCTGAATCCCATTGATCCCTAGCCAATATAACTTGCCGAAACATCATTCTGATGTCTCCGCTATAAGCTATTCTGTGCCGTCTGAAATAAATCTCGTTGAAGCTTCTCACCTAGCTGCTGTATTTCATTGAGTGATATACGCTTATCCGTTTTGCAACTACAATCGAATACCACTTTGAATTTCTTTGTTACACAATTATGTGGTATGTAGTATACTAAATTCCCTTGCCGAGCTCGTTGAGGCTTGTCTGCCTTGAAGATGTGCCCAAGGCTCTCATATTCTGGCATAAAGTAATGTATCTTTCTCTCATAGCGGGCTCTCTTTCTAATCTCCTTTCCAAAATAAAAAATCTTTTCAAGGCCTTCGCCCTTGAATCGCCTCTATCCTGAATGTCCGGTTTGAAAGGAATCGTAAAAATGAAGGGTGCCTTATCGTCACGCCTTGCCGTATTTGTGAAATTATATTTCACAACTTGCTCTTCTGCCGATCTTACCTTGCAACCTCCCACCTGATCCATTTCCCAAAGCTGTCTCACTAAGCTATCTAAGGTTTCTACTTCAACACATCTCAGTGTAGGTGCATTTTCATCTTGCCGCTCTGATATACCTAATGAGTCAACTCCAAATAAGACTTTGCCAAACCTTGTCCCCTCGGCTGCCATTGCCCCGATCATACGTGGTGCCGAACATACCATTACCCTCGCCAAAAATCTTACCCCTAGCAGAATGTCCACTGGAGCTCGCCGCCAATAGGAAGGATCGGCCAATGGCATCTCGAACTCTCCCTCAACTTGCTGCGCATTAACTTGCGGAGCCACTAATGACCATCTCGCTTCTTTTGGTAGTACCCAAAAATCCTCTTCAATGCTTGTTTCAGAATGGTACCATGACACTATTCCAAGCCTTGCCTACTTACGAATTTGAACCGTATTACCTTCAATGCCGATGGCCTTTTTCATAGCTTGCCGTGTATGCATATTGAAACTTTGCACCATTTGTGGGGTGGCCATGGCGCGATAGTTGTGTGCTCGCCTGTCAACGTGGTTGCAGGTTCGATTCCTGCCGTTGTCTATGTCTTCTTATATTCCATTAAAAACCAATTCTTAAAATTGTCATAAAATAAGTTGCTACTTTGCTCATTACATGCTGTTTAGGCATAACACTGACAACATGTGATTGAGTAAACTCACATACTCATAAAATATGACAACGAAATAAATAAAAAAAATAATGCGAATTATAAGGGACATATAAATAAGACACGGTAATTCTCTCCGCATTAGTTCAGCCGCCATCCCTGGAGATAAATTTGAGGCAACAACTAGCTCTAGTCTCAGAATATCGCGCCACACATCTTTCCTATCCTTCTTTCTCTTCTTCCACCGGATGCCTCGCTATGTTAAGAAAAACATATAAAAGGGTATTCATAATCCCTTGAGCGCGTGCAAAGTTATAAAAAAAAAAAAAAAAAAAAAATTCATATGCAATTAAATTAGGCTGAGCTCCCGAATCTAACAGGGCTCGCACTGAGCCAATCCGTCGACCTTCTACCTTCAACATAATCGAAATTGTTGGAATTAAAGCTAGCTCATCAATGGAAGAAGAATATGAATTAAAAACATTTAAATAGGCTTCAAGCCAATATTTATTTTTGATACCCCTTTCTAATTTTAGCCGTTTGACTGGGACCTTTAGTTGTCAATCCACCTTGCGTTTAACCTCTGTTCTTGCCGACATAGCCAATAGACACGTTATATGACTTTGGCGCAATAAACTGTTGTGCATCAACTTGAACTAGCACGGCGTCTGAAAACAAGGGTCTGCGTTGTGCCCTTGCTTGAAGCAATTTTCGCATAATACATAAATGTGCACGAAACGAACCCTTGCCGACTGTTGTAGGGTCGCTGCCCTTGTCTGGTGACTGCTCGCTGGTTGTGCATATGCTGCTGCTTGCCGATGTAGGAATGCCAGCATCTCCTTTGCCGTCGCAGTTTCAGACTGGCGTTGTAGCTCCCATTGGCGTGCTGTGTCCGCGCCTAGCCAGTCATGCAACATGTGCACGATAATCATGTCCCAGTGCTCAACCCCTTCAGCTTTAAGCTGGCGTATCGTTTCATGTGTCACGTTTGACAGCCGCTCAATATGTTCTGACCGAGGAACAGCTGGCAGACCTTGCAGATTAAAGAATTGTCTTAGTAGCTGGCGACATGTTTGGTACTTTTTATCGCACAGCTCATTGGAATGGACCGCTGCCACAAAACGGTCTTCAAACCCTTACCATTTGGTGAGGGAGCCATCGAACTCCACCCACGTGTTTCTGACTTCCTAATACTGTGGTAGCTGAATGGAAATCTCAATTTGGTGTCCACTCGCCTCTGGCCCGCTGCTTGCACCTTGCCGTAAACCCTGTGCAAGATTAATATTGTGAGCCTGTTGCTAATAACTTGCCATTCAATATATGCTTAGCCACAACAATATCCCTTGCCGTAGCGTTTGCCGAAAATTTGCTGTAATTATCTTCCCAAAAATCAATGTGTGTACTCGTCATATAACAAATCAAATGTAAATTGTTTCCCTATGCCATACTATATAACTGGACACATGCATATTTTTTTATCAAATTGGATTACATAGCTGCCGTACCAAATTGTGTACATATTGCCGAAATACTACTATGCCGTTTGTGATTAAGTTCTTGCCAAATAAATTTTCTCGGCCCGGTCTTCATCAAAAATTTTTTTTCTCTTTAAAAAATCTTAGCTCGCTATATCAATGAGATCTTACTTGCCGCACTCACGATCTTTTCCTTGCCCTTGGGTGTGTATATATTGCCATAATAATATACTGCCTCGCCGATCTGCTCTAGTCATGACAGCTCGCCCAGCTTAATTAAGCTTTCGTAATGTTCATTGAATCTCATGAAAATTCGGAAAATGTATTAAGATAATTAAATTAAATTATTTGTTTTTGCTTGCCGTCGCCGTCGTAGCCCCTCCCTTGCGATTTTGCTTTACTGTGAGGCTAATAATGTAAATTGTAAACTGTAAAGAGTTAAAAGAAGCTTGCTGTATACTTGCCGGTGGCTACGATTTATCACCCTTAACCATGCGCATTGTTACCCCCTAGCATTTCTAATTCCTCGTCTGTACCATGTTAACGCAACGCAAAAAAATTAAAAATTTGTATATAAAAATAAACCCCACCTTTACAAAAAATAAAATAAAATATAATTCCCTACGATGATACTTGTGACACCCTGTACCTAATTTGTATACGATGGATTCAGCGACCCCCTTCACTTCATTCTCTAGCACACACACGCTTATATAAATATACCTAGCAAGAAAACAAAAAGAACGAAAAAATATCCCTATATTACAAGCATCACAGCCACAGCACAGACCGAAGCAACGCACAAGATACAAAACAACAACAAAAAAAAAAGAAAGAAAAAAACGGATGAAGACCACGGCGCGCCGTCGCCGTTGCATACACAAAAAAGATATACATATCTACCTCGCACCATGTATAATTTTCTTCGCGCTTGCCGCCTAGCCGATCCAATTTCCTTTACCACAACAATACCCACAATATAACTTATTTGCACCATTAGCTCAAACGCAATTTATGTACAAAATTTAGAGAGTATTAACAATCACTTACTGATATTAATATTGCCGAAAACACAAATACTAGCCAAACAAACTTTTTATGCTCTTATTTCAAATTTTTATTCGTGGCGATCCGCCTTGCTTGCCTGACACTTTAGAAATAACGAAAAAATAAAAAACAAGCAGCCGTCGGTTGCATCCTACACTTTTCATTTTTCTTCACACTTGCTCACTGTGTATGTATGCGGTATTTTGTTGCTTGCCGGGTTACTCATACTAGATGTGGAATATAATTTGTTTTCTCGCCGATCGCACTATATAACTATATACGTAAAGGTAAAGGGGATATTTGGAATTTATTTTCCTCCACCAATTTAAATTTATTAACGGCTGGCTGAATCGTGTCGAGACTTGTTTTGCAAAAAAAAGAAAATAATCATTCTTTACCATAATTCAGTTGGCCGTGTCTGATCGCCTTGCTGAATATAGGTATACTTCACCTGGTATGTTTCATATAGCAGTCGATGCTTTTGGAACCAATATTTAGCTGGAATACCTTTCGCAATTTATTACTCGCACTTTTGTAACCTGAATTAAATCAAAGCTGGAACAAAAAACTCGCGATTTTGTATGGAATTATTTCTTAGCTAACGGTATTCATTTTACTATTATTATTAGCTCGCTAATTTTATTATTTAATATTAGTTCGCGGACTCTCTGTTTTTAATATATATAACTCGGGGACTTTTTGTATAGCTCGCGGACTTTTTCACCAAAGGTCGCTTGTCGCTATCCGGCTCGTATGGACCAAATGTATAAACCCGAACTAACCCTAAATCAGAAACGCAATGATTTTAATTGGGAAAAAGCATAAGAAAAAAAACAATATTTATTTTTTATACTAAGCCGACTGGCCGCTGCCGATGGCGAATGAAGACTCACTAACAATATAATATAGATTCCTATTGCACAAAAGGAAGCTTTCGTATATAGGTAGAATATAAATACAATAATAGTGAATAATATAAGCCGATACATGTAAAATATGAATATGTAGAATTGCCGTCTTGTTAATATTAGTGCTTTCAGAACTCGTACGCTTGTGTTCGATACAATATAGGTATGTATAGCAAATAAAATAGTTTTTTCATAAAAAATATTATATATCTCATTACCTTCACTTTGGTACCAAAACGACATCAGTTTTATTTAAGTGCCTCGGAATTGGTAGTTCAATGATGACTTTCAATGAAAGCTATAACTAGCGCCTTAAGCAAGTTGAATACAGTAGACTACCCCCTTTTAGTTCATCGACCTATCTGCTGTACCTAGCTCTGTTTTGTAATGTAGTAAAAACAAAACGAACACAAGAGTAGGTAGTTATTCCCAAATAAACACCTCCATTCCATTACCATACATAAAACGAGAATACATGCACAACAATCTGGTGTCAAAAAAGTTACACAACTTAATTTGCTTCCCTTTTTTGGCTGTTCCCCTATTTAGCCAAAAAAACGCTCACAAAATACCGTTTTAATAGAAATACAAATCTGGAAGGTTCAATGCGGCAGCTAACCACCTATTCGTAAAAGAAGAAATATACCTACACAAGAGAACTACAAATATTCTTCCAAAAAACGTCAACAAAACCAAAATCGTCTTTTCGTTGTGTTCTAAATGAAAGAAGATATTTTTCATCAAAAGGGAAATTAAAGAAAATCTCAAAACGAAGATGTAAAGTAGAAAAATGAAAGAAACTTTTGCACTATTTGTTTTGACTGAGTGATTTGTTAAAAACATGAAGTTGTCATCAAACGTAAAAATTAACTGATTGTGTTACCTAAATCCAAATTGTTCCAACAACTCAATTTTGTCTAGACAAAAAAGTAAAGTATCATTTTAAGTTGTTGCAACATGAGATTCGTCCGTATGTATCACAATATTGCTAGTAATTTTACTGCTATACCTACTTAATCTTGCAGCGACTTTTTACGATAAAGTGGTTTTACGAATAAATTATTGCTTTTGTGATTTGCTAACTACAGTTTTTAATGCAACCAAAAAATAAATAGCTTAATTTCATCTAGAATACAAAAATAATTACCCAAGCAATGATTGTTCTTTTAAGAAATACCTAATTGAATTTGTTTGTGCTTCGAAAGTCTCTTAATAGTCCAAAAAACCCTAAATTAGCCCGTCTGTTATTACTCACCCTAAACATAAATTTTTCTCTTTTTTATTTAAAAAAAAAATATATAGATATATATATATATAGGTATCTAGGATAAAATTAAGAAGAATTTTTAAGAATCCAACCTAAAAATAAAAAAATTGTATGCAGTCACCATCCCGACAGAATAGAAGAAGAATTCATAAAATAAAAATGACAGCAAAATCACAGATTACTTTATAAATAAATAAAATTTCTACTCAATTTTTGTATGATTACATACTTTCTTTTTAAGGCCATTTTTCGTATCATTTGATGACTTTGAATACCCAACAGCAACTTGAGTGTGCCACCACCAAGTTCTTTCTCAACTATTTTTGGCTGGAATTATAGCTATTTCACGACTTGCCAAGGTCGATCATCAGACTCCTTTGCTCTAGTGGTGCTGGTCTACTTTTTCATTTTAATTGAAAAACTTCTTATGCCTTCATCGTGTATTGAACCATGACCAGCCGCTTAGTAGCCAATGCACTTCGTATCACGCCACCGAGCCCGCATGATCAGATCCAACCTAATGCAGGTTTTTTTCTGTTTATCAATTGCATTGAAACGACTAGCGCTTTTATTAGATACACAAGTTTGTTGTTGTTTATTCGGGTTCTTTCTTATTTTCTCCTTACTCGTTTATAAGCCAACACTTTTCGCTATTCATATAAGGAGGGAGATTTTTTATGTGAAAGATTTTGACACTGGTCATTTTTATTTGTATTCTATTCAGTTTTTGTATGATTACATACTTGCTTTTTAAAGCCATTTTTCGTATCATTTGATGACTTTAAATGCCCAACAACAACTTGAGTGTGCTACCACCAAGTTCTTTCTCAACTATTTTTGGCTGGAATTATAGCTATTTCACGACTTGCCAAGGTCGATCATAAGACTCCTTTGCTCTAGTGGTGCTGGTCTACTTTTTCATTTTAATTGAAAAACTTCTTATGCCTTTAGCGTGTATTGAACCATGACCAGCCGCTTAGTAGCCAATGCACTTCGCATCACGCCACCGAGCCCGCATGATCAGATCCAACCTAATGCAGGGTTTTTTCTGTTTATCAATTGCATTGAAACGACTAGCGCTTTTATTAGCCACACAAGTTTGTTCCTTTCTCTGTCTCTCTCTGTTGTATTAATGTATGTAATGCTTAAAGCCAATGGTCTAGTATCTAGTTGCCTTGCTTCAGTGTCTCTACTTCGTAGATATATTTACGGAGTAGTATAAAATGTAATATGTTATAAGAGTTTTGCTAAAATAAAAAAGTTTGTCCACTTTTTAAGAAAAAACAAAGAAATGGAAAATCAGTTATATTGAAAGACCGGATATAAGGAACAAATTATCCACCTGATTCTTTCAAATTCTGAATCGTTATGAAGCTTTGGCTGCAGTAATTTTTATGCAAACATTTCTGTCAAACAACACGATAACAAATACATAAAAAATCGATTTTTTCACAGATTCATTAAAAAAAATCGACGTTAATGCTTGAAAGTAATTCGACACTTAATAAAAATAGATATTTTTGGGTGAAAAAAATTCTACCTCAACTACTTAACTACATTGATGCTTTTCTTTCGAGCACTTATTTTTATATATTGCTGCCAAAACTTATAAAAAAAAATCAGAGATTTGAGGAAATGGGTGAACAAATTTCAACAGGCATCATATATACGGTTTTTGTACATGTATTTTCTTGAATTAATTTTGTTGATATTTTTTCTGTAGGATTATTTTCACATATACAAAGTTGTAAAGCCTTAATATATGTACAGTGCTTCTTAAGCAATTTCATCAAATTGGATTACTTAGTTGCCGTTTGTGATTAAGTTCTTGCCAAATAATTTTTCTTGGCCCTGGTCTTCATCAAAAATTTTTTTTCTCTTTAAGAAATCTTAGCTCGCTATATCAATGAGATCTTACTTGCCGCACTCACGATCTTTTCCTTGCCCTTGGGTGTGTATATATTTCCATAATAATATACTGCCTCGCCGACTTGCTCTAGTCATGACAGCTCGCCCAGCTTAATTAAGCTTTCGTAATGTTCATTGAATCTCATGAAAATTCGGAAAATGTATTAAAATAATTTAATTGAATTATTTGTTTTTGCTTGCTGTCGCCGTCGTAGCCCCTCCCTTGCGATTTTGCTTTACTGTGAGGCTAATAAAGTAAATTGTAAACTGTAAAGAGTTAAAAGAAGCTTGCTGTATACTTGCCGGTGGCAGCGATTTATCACCCCTAACCATGTGCATTGTTACTCCCTAGCCTACCTAATGATTCGTCTGTACAATATTAACGCAACGCAAAAAATTTCAAAATTTGTATATAAAAATAAACCCCGCCTTAAAAAAAAATAAAATAAAATATAATTCCTTACTATTTTAGAAGTTTTTGACCAAGTTGGTTTTAATTTGGACTTTTGAGAATTTTTAAGAAGTGATTTTCGTCGGCTTTATTGGTTGTAATTATGATTAAATGAAAGCAATTTTCATTTTATTTTCCCAACGTTTCGACGGTGGTTGCCCTCTTCTTCATGGTGTCTTTATTTACAAAATTAAAAAGAGATATAATGTTGTACATATTGATACAAGTAATCGAACAAAATATGACTTACATAACGTTAAATTTTAAGATTTTTAATATGCATAACAATAATTTGTTTGAAACATATAAAAAAAAAGATTAAAAACAGATTTTGAACACTTCTCACTTGAAGATTAGTCTACGTTTTATGATATTTATTGTCAGAAACTAATGAACAGTAAACGCCAGATATATTTTGTCTGTCTTGTTTGCGGTTCATATTATTTTTGTTGTTAATTATATGCAGTGTCTCAAGTGTATAACGTTTAGATATATGTTTTTCTGTTGCAAGGATCTCCACTCCCTCGTGCTGTCTTCTCAGAACTTTTTAGGCGAATATCTGACTTGTGGTTCGCCATTCTTTGCCGGAGGAGTTGTTTGGTGGTGCCGATGTAGCAAAGATTGCAGGATTCATCCGTTTTCCCCTGGCAATTTATTTTATAAACTACGTCTAAACGGCGATTTTTGTTGGTTTTCGTCTTCAGGTTGGTGAATAGGGATGCAACAGTCTGGTTCGACCGGTAAATTTTCTTAAAAAACACAAAAACATCATAATTGTAGAAGCTGATAAAGGTAATGTGACTGTTGCGATGAATGTGACGGAATATGAAGACAAGATGACGGAACTACTCTCTGACCGCTCTACATTCAGGGTCGCAAGAGCAAGCCCCCTCACCCCTCTACAAAACAAAAACAATGAATTTGTGAAATGGTTGCACAACAATAAGATGATCGATGATAGGGAAAAAGCAATTATGGCCACCTAAACATCACAAATACCTGCAATATATGGTTTACCAAAGATTCAAAAGCCAAATATGCCTCTCCGGCCGATAACGTCATCGATGAAAGTTCCTTGTTACGAAATTTTAAAGTACCTGGGTAAAATATTACAGTGTGTCACAAAAAAACCTCCTCACTCTGTAAAAAATTCGTTGGAGTTTTAATCCAAAGCAAACGATTTTGTACTTCACACAAACGATATTTTTGTTTCCTATGACGCTGTTTGTCTTTTTACTAATGTTCCTGTTCAGCTTGCTTAATGCTGATTTATTAAAAAGAAATGGGAAATTATAGCTCAAAATACCAAGCTGAGCCAAAACAAATTTATCGAATTATTAAATTTTTGCCTCAAAGATAACAACTACTTGCAATTTAAGGACAATTTGTACAAGCAAGTACACGGAATGCTAATGGGAAATCCTCTTTCACCGACGAATGCGGACTTGGTTTTAGATTTCTTACTAGAGGTATGTTTTAAACTAGGCTGCAAACATAAGTTTATAGCAAAATTCGTTGATGATATCTTTGCGATTGTGGATAGAGAAGAAATTGAAAATATCTTACGATGCTTAAACCAGTTTAATGAAAAAATACAATTTACCGTAGAGAGGGAAAAAACATATCGATAGCGTTCTTGGACGTTAAGGTTTACCGCGAAAATGATGGACTTTCTTTCGACTGGTACCAGAAGGATATGGCATCTGGGCGACTTGTCAATTTCCGATCTAATCAAGCCAAGCACATTCGTATAAACACTGCGTCGAATTTCATAAACAAAGTTTTTGCGTTGAGTGACCGAAAATTCCACTCCGCTAACGAAAAAAAAGTTACGCAAATACTCTTAGACAACAGCTTTCCGACAGAAGTTATAAGAAACTTGAAACTTCGTCAAACACACCAAGTTCGTTCAGAAAATAAGTTAGAAGGGAGGAGATGTGTTTATAAGAGTGTCGCTTATGTGCCCAAACTTTCCGAACATTTCCAAGAAATGGTCACGAAAAACAACCCGGAAGTCAACTTGGCATATAGGTCGAACCAGACTGTTGCAACCCTATTCAACAACCTGAAGACGAAACCCGACAAAAATCGCAGTTCAGACGTAGGTTATAAAATAAGTTGCCAGGGGAAAACGGATGAATCCTGCTATCTTTGCTACATCGGCACCACCAAACAACTATTTCGGCAAAGAATGGCGAACCACAAGTCAGATATACGCCTAAAAAGTTCACATCGTTGATACCACACAGCAAATTTCGAGGGAGTGGAGATCCTTGCAACAGAAAAACATACATCTAAACGTTACACACTAGAGACAATGCATATAATTAACAACAAAAATAATATGAACCGCAAACAAGACACACAAAATATATCTGCCGTTTACTGTTCATTAGTTTCTGACAATAAATATCATAAAACGTAGACTAATCTTAAAATGAGAAGTATTCAAAATCTGTTTTTTTTATATGTTTCAAACAAATTATTGTTATGCATATTAAAAATCTTAAGATTTAACGTGATGTAAGTCATATTTTGTCCGTTTACATGTATCAATATGTACAACATTATATCTCTTTTTAATTTTGTAAATAAAGACACCCCTGAAGAAGACGGCAACCACCGTCGAAACGTTGGGAAAATAAAATGAAAATTGCTTTCATTTAATCATCATTACGACCAATAAAGCCGACGAGAACCACTTCTTAAAAATTCTCCAAAGTCCAAATATAATTCCCTACGATGATTCTTGTGACAGCCTGTACCTAATTTGTATGCGATGAATTCAGCGACCCCCTTCACTTCATTCTCTAGCACACACGCACGCTTATATAAATATAAGTAGCAAGAAAACAAAAAGAACGAAAAAATACCCCTATATCACAAGCATTACAGTCACAGCACAGACCGAAGCAAAGCAAAAGAAACAAAACAACAACAACAAAAATGAAAAAACTGATGAAGACCACGCCGCGCCGTCGCCGGTGCTTACACACAAAAGATATACATATCTACCTCGCACCATGTATAATTTTCTTCGCGCTTGCCGTCTAGCCGATCCAATTTCGTTAACCACAACAATACCCACAACATAACTTATTTGCACCATTAGCTCAAACCCAATTTGTATACAAAATTTAAAGAATATTAACAATTACTTACTGATATTAATAATGCCGAAAACACAAACACAAGCCAAACAAAGTTGTTATGCTCTTATTTCAAATTTTTATTCGTGGGGATCCGCCTTGCTTGCCTGACACTTTAGAAATAATGAAAAAATGAAAAACCAAGCAGCCGTCGCTTGCCATCCTAACCCTTCCATTTTTTCTTCACACTTGCTCACTGTGTATGTATGCGGAATTTTGTTGCTTGCCGGGTTACTCATACTGGCTGTGGAATATAATTTGTTTTCTCGCCGATCGCACTATATACATATATACGTAAAGGTAAAGGGGATATTTGGAATTTATTTTCCTCCACTAATTTAAATTTACTAACGGCTGGCTGAATCGTGTCGAAACTTGCTTGCAAAAAAGGAAATATATACATACTTTACCATAATGCAGTTTTCCGTGTCTGATCGTATTGCTGAATATAGGTATACTTCACCTGGTGTGTTCCATATAGCATTCGATGCTTTTGGAACCAATATGTAGCCGGAAGACCTTGCCGAATTTATTACTCGCACTTTTGTAACATAAATTAAATCAAAGCTGGCACAAAAAACTCGCGATTATGATATGGGCTGTAGCTTGCCTCTTTTTTATGGACTTATTTCTTAGCTTCGGTATTCATCTTACTATTATTATTTGCTCGCTGATTTTATTATTTAATATTAGCTCGCGGACTCTCTTTTCTGTATATATATAACTCGCGGACTTTTTGTATAGCTCGCGGATTTTTCCACCATAGGTCGCTTTTCGCTATCCGGCTCGTATGGACCAAATGTATAAACCCGAACTAACCCGAAATCAGAAACGCAATGATTTTAATTGGGAAAAAGCATAAGAAAAAACCCAATATTTATTTTTTATACTAAGCCGACTGGGCGCTGCCGATGCCGAATGAAGACTCACTAACAATATAATATAAATTCCTATTGCAGAAAAGGAAGACGCAATTTCTTTTGTATGTGCTTTCGTATATAGGTAGAATATAAATATAATAATAATGAATAATATAAGCCGATACATGTAAAATATGAATATGTATAATTGCCGTCTTGTTAATATTAGTGCTTTCAGAACTCGTACGCTTGTGTTCGATACAATAGCGGTAGGTATAGCAAATAAAATATTTTTTTCATAAGAAATATTATATATCTCATTACCTTCACTTTGGTACCAAAACGACATCAGTTTTATTTAAGTGCCTCGGAATTGGTAGTCAAAGTTTTCAATGATGAGTTTGAATGAAAGCTATAACTAGCGCCTTAGGCAAATTGAATTCAGTAGACTACCCCACTTTAGTTTAGTTTTGTAATGTAGTAAAAACAAAACGAACACAAGAGTAGGTAGTTATTCCCAAATAAACACCTCCATTCCATTACCATACATAAAAAGAGAATACATTGCACAACAATATGTTGTCAAAAAAGTTACACAACTTAATTTGCTTCCCTTTTTTGGCTGTTCCCCTATTTTGCAAAAAAAACGCTCACAAAATAATGTTTTAATAGAAATAAAAATCTAGAAGGTCCAATGCGGCAGCTAACCACCTATTCGTAAAAGAAGAAATATACCTATAGGCGCGTGGTGGGAGTAAATTTGCTACCGCGAAATATCCATTTTAAAAACAATTATACCAAAAATAATTCAAAAACTAATTTTATTAACAAATATAGGTTCATAATTACACATATATCTTAATAGGAATCCATAATATATTACTGTAAAAGCCTACTGTATTCGGAACTACTTTCACATAGTTTTTCTACAATGGTACATTTCTTGATTTCTTGAAGGATATCATAAAAGAGAAATGTCGTCCGTGTGTGCACGCATAACTCGAGAATGGGTGTTTCGATTTTTATCATTTTGGGCTTTGTGAATTCATATTGATCCAAGGAAGGACATAGGACACTGTAGGAAAATCTCGAAAAATATCCAGAAAAATTAAAAATCAGGGATCATCCTCTCTTTTTAATGCATATCTCGAGAATATGGTTACTTCGATTTTCAATATTTAGGGCTTTATAAATTCGTATTGACTTAAGAAAGGTCATAGGATAATAGAGGAAAATCTGTTCACGATTTAGGACTTTTGACCCTAGGAGGAGCATATCGGATACTCTGGATGAAAATTCATGAAAATTTTCAGGAGGATTGGTAACCCTGGAACATCATTTGATTTGCAAAATGTTGGGATTGATGGATTCGTGTTGGCATAAGAAAGGAATATGAGGTGTCCTTTTCGTTTCGTCATTCAAATTGAATTGTAGGTACTTGCTTTTGCGTGCGGTCAAATAAAATTTAAAAAAAATTAAGTCAAAAAAATTAACCATGATTGGCTGAGTTCACGAGCGATTTTGGCTGCGAAAAACAAGAATGTCGATCAATTGAATTTTTTCATTCAAAATCAAATTGCCGGTGAGTTACATTTATTCAAATCGGTGGAGTCCGTGATGGATGAAAACGAAGCCACCAAATTTTTGAATTCTTTGGATATTCTGGGCTTTCCGCCACACAATTTAAAGTTGAAAATCGGCTCAGTGCACCAAAACTTTGCAACGGAAAGCGTTTGATTGTGAAGAACATCAAATCGAATCTAATTCAAACCATGATTTTGCGGGGAAAATTCAAAGGCGAAGATTATCTCATTCCACGGATTCCGCTTATTAAATTTCCGGCGATTCTCGCTCTTGCTATGACAATCAATAAGTTGCAGGGACAATAACTGGATGTTTGTGGCATCACTCTCAAATTCCCATGTTTCTCACATGGTCAATTATATGTGGCATGCTCACGTATCGGTAAACCTACCGCTTTGTACGTGTGCGCACCCGAAAATAAAACTAAAAATGTTGTGTACCATAAAGCACTTCAGTAAAAAAGCGTAAGGCTGGCCGACACGCCAATCATTTGATTTGATTGAAAACATAGACATTGTTAATTTAGTTATTTTTATTGTATTTAATAAAACTTTGGAATAAAGAATTACATTACGCATTACATGAAACAGCATTGTGCATGCTCGGCATTATTATTTTCTTGACATAAATGAACTTAGGCGGAACGAAGTTCTCCAGGTCAGCTAGTTTTAACATTCATTGCCCATGTTTGATCTTAATCTATTCTTTATAATTTTTAATTAAGATAAGCTCCTTTCACATTTTACTCTGACATCGGTAGGGTAAGCAGAAATTTATAAATTTTGAATAATTTTTTTTTTTTTTTTTTTATACAATTTTAAATTAAGCTAAATAATATATTGCCTTATTATTTGTGAAATAATTTTTCAACAACAATTCTATTTATTACCTAATTATCCTCCTTATTTCCTCTATTATCCTATGACCTTTCTTAAGTCAATACGAATTTATTAAGCCCTAAATATTGAAAATAGAAGTAACCATATTCTCGAGATATGCACTAAAAAGAGAGGATGATCCCTGATTTTCAATATTTCTGGAAATTTTTCGAGATTTTCCTACAGTGTCCTATGTCCTTCCTTGGATCAATACGAATTCACAAAGCCCAAAATGATGAAAATCGAAACACCCATTCTCGAGTTATGCGTGCACACACGGGCGACATTTCTCTTTTATGATATCCTTCAAGAAATCAAGAAATGTACCATTGTAGAAAAACTATGTGAAAGTAGTTCCGAATACAGTAGGCTTTTACAGTAATATAATATGGATTTCTATTAAGATATATGTGTAATTATGAACCTATATTTGTTAATAAAATTAGTTTTTGAATTATTTTTGGTATAATTGTTTTTAAATTGGATATTTTATTTCAAAAAAAGGAGAAGGTGGTGTTTTTTATTTTAAAACCCGGTAGCAAATTTACTCCCACCACGCGCCTATAGGTATATTTCTTCTTTTACGAATAGGTGGATAGCTGCCGCATTGGACCTTCTAGATTTGTATTTCTATTAAAACGTTATTTTGTGAGCGTTTTTTTTTTGCTAAATAGGGGAACAGCCAAAAAAAGGAAGCAAATTAAGTTGTGTAACTTTTTGACACCAGATTGTTGTGCAATGTATTCTCTTTTTTTGTATGGTAATGGAATGGAGGTGTTTATTTGGGAATAACTACCTACTCTTGTGTTCGTTTTGTTTTTACTACATTACAAAACTAAACTAAAGTGGGCTAGTCTACTGAATTCAATTTGCCTAAGGTGCTAGTTATAGCTTTCATTTAAACTCTCATTGAAAACTTTGACTACCAATTCCGAGGCACTTAAATAAAACTGATGTCGTTTTGATACCAAAGTGAAGGTAATGAAATATATAATATTTTTTATGAAAAAAAAATATTTTATTTGATAAAACAAACCGCTATTGTATCGAAGACAAGCGTACGAGTTCTGAAAGCACTAATATTAACAAGACGGCAATTCTACTTATTCATAATTTACATGTATCGGCTTATAATTTTCATTATTATTGTATTTATATTCTACCTATATACACATACAAAAGAAATTGCGTCTTTCTTTTGTGCAATAGGAATTTGTATTATATTGTTAGTGAGTCTTCATTCGGCATCGGCAGCGCCCAGTCGGCTTAGTATAAAAAATAAATATTGGGTTTCTTCTTATGCTTTTTCCCAATTAAAATCATTGCGTTTTATTTGTATTAAAATAAATAAGTTTCTGATATCGGGTTAGTTCGGGCTTATACATTTGGTCCATACGAGCCGGATAGCGACAAGCGACCTATGGTGAAAAAATCCGCGAGCTATACAAAAAGTCCGCGAGTTATATATATATAAAAAAGAGAGTCCTCGAGCTAATATTAAATAATAAAATCAGCGAGCTAATAATAATAGTAAAATGAATACCGCTAGCTAAGAAATAAGTCCATAAAAAAGAGGCAAGCTACACTATACGTTTTTTTCTTAACGGTTTTTAACATTTGTATGGGAGGTACCGTTGTTTTTTATTTTAGAAAAATAGTTTTTTTAACTATTCAAGATAATGTCAAAAAACTACTAAATACGAAGTTTCGAAAAAATCTATTAAGTCGTTTTCGAAATTTTGAATTTTCAAAAAAAATTAATTTCCAAAAATTTTTTTTTTGAAAAATTTTGGTACACAATAGTGCTTAAACTTTCTAGGACCTTCTTCGTAAAAAATTAAAAAAAAAATCAGACAAACTGTTTCCGAGGAAATCGAAAACCAAAAAAATTGTTCTACTAGAGGTACCAAAATAAAACAATTTTTTTCCAAAAAAAATTATTAAAAGGTAGCCTTTCCCTTCATTAATGAACCCAATTTTTATAAAAATCGTTGGAGCCGTTTTTGAGAAAAATAATATTTTTGTTTTTGGCAAAAAAAAAATTATGGGAGCTACTGTTATTCGTCTTTAAAAAAATTAAAAAAACCTGTGCGCATATTACCGAAAAAAACAATATGTACCAAATTTGAAGCAAATCTATCAAACCGTTTGGGCTCTAGACTCGAGGACAGACAGACAGAATAAGAGACAGACGGAATTAGGGGATCCACTTTTTTGGTGTTCTCTATGATCGTAATGTTATGTTTGATTGATAGAAAAAAAAATTGTTTGAGAAAAATAATATTTACCTTTTTGGTCAAAAAAAAAAGTATGGCAGGTAGGTAGGTTCTGTCATTTTTCGTCTTAAAAAAGCTGACAGAAAAACTGGGGACATATTTATGAAAAAAATGTTTAGGCTATAAAGTCGATGACAGACAGACAGAGAGACGGAATTGCTGACCCATTTTTTCGTCTTCGCTATCATCGTAATGTCAAGTTTGATCAAAATCTCGAGTTGGATTTTTTTCGAACCCATAACTTGTAATATAGTACCTACATTTATAATATCGCTAGTAAAAAAAAATACTACCTAGGTATACTTTATTTCTTAATAAAACTGTCTGGAGAAAAAATTAAATTATTCTCAATAGATATTATATTTGAAAAGGAACAAAAAGTATCTATGTCCATACATATTGTATGTAGGTGGGTATTTGGGTACACATGTACATACCTAAACAAAACATTTTGAAATATCTCAACATTGCTTTGCTATTTTCGCATAGAAAAAGTGAAAAGTAGCACCGCTGCTACAAGTCAAAATCCTAAAATCCACCAAATATCTAAAATTTGAAACAAAAATTTAAAATAAATTCTATATGTATATCCAAATACATTCTTACTTCAAATTCATGTATACGGCAATTGCCTTGATATAATTTATTTATACCCACCATATTTCGAAGGTTGACATGGCAAAAGCAGCTTGTTCGGTTTTCTCCCTTACCCTCTATATTGTTGACAGAACTTATAAATTTGGATCGTCTCCCTTGCTTTTTTTCGTATTTGCCTCTACCTTTACTTCTTCCACATAAACAATTTACTATCAAGAAATGAGAAACTAGCGCCCTCATCGACGGAACTACTAGCTAACAAACTCTGTCTCATAGTAGTTCTATAGGTTTCATATACAATGATACAATACAACAACTCAATTTTGTCTAGACAAAAAAAGTTACTTATTATTTTAAATTGTTGCAACATGAGATTTATCCGTACATATCACAATTTTGCTGGTATTTGACTGCGATACCTACTTGATCTTGCTGCGACTATTTACGATAAAGTGGATTTACGAATAAATTATTGCTTTTGTGATTTGCTAACTACATTTTTTAATGCAATACAAACAAAATTACCCAAGCAATGACTGTTCTTTTAAGAAATAATTAATTGAATTTGTTAGTGCTTCGGAAGTCTCTTGATAATGTAAAAAAACCCTAAATTAGCCCGTCTGTCATTATATATATATAAGTATCGCTTATAACGAACAGTTTTACTCGTAAATTGAAAATTAAGAAAATTCATCGTTTATAACGAATATTAAAAAACAATAAATAAGCATAGGAAATTTCATGCATTGCAAATAATAAATTATGGGGATTTACCTCCTTCTGTTTTTTATACGTGAATTTCGTATTCTATGAACTGGGATAGTCATATTTATTCATTTATTGATTTATCTAAATAGCTTACAAAATCTAAACAATTTACAAAATCAATTTATAAGCTATTTAACAATGAAATCTTCAGAGCAGCAAGACCATTTAAAGTCGTTTTTTAGAGTTAGAAAAGAAAACCTTAAAATATTTTATATAAAGAAAGGTTAAGTTAGGGTTAAGGATTAGTTTTATTTTTTCAAAATAAGTTCAAAACGTGAATTTTAGCGATTGAAGAAAACTCCAATAATTTCAAGGCTCGAAGCTGATGATTCCAATAAAAGTTTGGCAGCCGAGTTTTCTGTATCGGCTTCAACAATCACTACCATTTTTAAAGACCGAGATAAAATTAAGAAGAATTTTTAAGAATCCAACTTAAAAATAAAAAAATTCTATGCAGTCACCATCCCCACATAATAGAAGAAGAATTCATAAAATAAAAATGACGACAGCAAAATCACAGATTACTTTATAAATAGATAAAATTTCGCTCAAATAAAAGTTTGTCCACTTTTTAAGAAAGAACAAAACATGAAATTTTTAAAATCTATCGCATTTAATATGATAAATTATGGGGATGTCCCTCTTTCTGTTTTTTTGTATACTCCAATTTCAGTTTCTGAAACGAACTGGAATATTTTAAATAAAGAAAGTTTAAAAATGTGTTAGTTCAAAAAGTAGAGTTTTCACGTTTAAAAAACTCTGCAAAACCTAAAGGCTGGTAATTTCAATACAAATTTAGCAGCAGAGTTTTCTCTTTTGGCAGAGATCGAGATAAAATTAAGAAACATTTTGAAGAATCCAACTAAATAACATTAGATACAGTCAATACCCCGACGTAGAACGCACAAAGAAGCTCTAATACTCCACTAAGCGCACCAATTCTACAACCTAAGGCAGAAGAATTTGCAAAACATTTTGCAACATTCTTAGTTACAGAAACTGAAATACAAATTCATGTGAAAATTGATGATGTACTTCAGGATGTTGAGATCGTTTGCTTTGTTGCCAGATACTTTTGACCGATGATATAAAGAATTTTTCACCAATATGGAGATGATAATAGGGGAAGAGTTCATAAAAAAATGTCGATACGAAAAAATCACAACTTACTTTGTAAACAAATAAAAGTTTTGTGTTTTTTCTGTTGTGTGTTCTTTATTTCTCGGTCTCTCTATGTTGTATTAATGTATGTAATGCTTAAGGCCAATGGTCTAGTATCTAGTTGCCTTGCTTCAGTGTCTCTACTTCTTAGATTTATTTACGGAGTAGTATAAAATGTAATATGTAATAAAAGTTTTGCTAAAATAAGAAAGTTTGTCCACTTTTTAAGAAAAAACAAAGAAATGGAAAATCAGTTATATTGAAAGACCGGATATAACGAACAAATCATCCAGTCCCACCTGATTCTTTCAACTTCTGAATGGTGATGAAGCTTTGGCTGCAGTAATTTTTGTGCAAACGTTTCTGTCAAACAACACGATAACAAATACATAAAAAATCGTTTTTTTTCACAGATTCATTAAAAAAATCGACGTTAATGCTTGAAAGTAATTTGACACTAAATGAAAATAAATATTTGGGAAAAAAAATTCTACCTCAACTACTTAGCTACATTGATGTGTTTCTTTCAAGCACTTATTTTTATATTTTGCTGCCAAAACCCATAGAAAAAAACCAGAGAGTTGAGAAAATGGGTGAACAAATGTAAACAGGCATCATATACACGGTTTTTGTACATGTATCTTCTTGAATTTATTTGTTGATATTTTTTCTGTATGATTATTTTTCACATATACAAAGTTGGAATGCCTTAATATATGTACAGTGCTTCTTAAGCAACTTAGTAAAATTACCTTTAAGTTAAGCATATTAGACAGTTTTTTAAAATAAAATTTCATGCTTACGGATGTACATACATAAAAGTACTTTATTTTTGTTAAATAACATAATTGTTTTATTTATTTATATGTTAAAGAAAACTAAATATTTGTTTTTAATTACCACAATTTTTTGTTCTTATTCTATAGTTTCAGCTGTTTCGGCGAGCTATATTTTAATAAATTTTCCTTAAAAATGAAAATCCTCTAAGGAATGTTGTCTTAAGCAGTTTAATTTTTTGTCAAGAAAAGTACTTTTGTATTTACTCTGAGCCATTTATGCTACAAGTGGTTTTATTTGTATTTTCATAATCAATATGCTTCGGTATACTTCTTGTGGTTGTTTAGGTTACCAGGGGCCCAATTTCGCAAGCGTGAGTGTTTTTCCGTGCAAGAAAATTATTCATCTAATTAAAGATTTTATTTTTACAACTTCAAACACAAATTATTTTTTTTTTGCCTAAATGTACATTTCGGAAGCTATGCTTTCGTCGTCAGTAAGCTCTATTTAAATAATTATTTATTATTATTATTATTTATTATTATAATTATTTATAATTATAATTATTTAGCTATGCTTCCATCGTCAGTAAGCTCTATTTAAAAGACCTTTATTAAAAAAGCTCTATTAAAACAGCTTACTGACGATGGAAGCATAGCTTCCGGAATGTACATTTATGCAAAAATAAATAATTTGTGCTTTAAGTTGTAAAAATAAAATCTTTAATTTATAATAAAAAACAAGTTACAAAATCTCCACTATCAAATTAATTATTCACCCTCAAAATAAGCGTAAATAAATTTGCCTCTCTGTGTACACGTTATCTGTCAAAAATAAATCAATCGCACCCTTGCGGAATTGCAAATATGCATGTGTACCCGATTTTTTGTGTACCCAGAGAAACTCACGCTTCCGCAATTTGGCCGCAATTCAACTTTACATTGTTTCTTTGATTTTTAATATTAAAATCTAGTTCTTGTGTACTGTGCTGAAAATTAATCCAAGTGAAACTTTTTATGACTTTATAGGTACTCATCGTTTTTTTTTTACTGATTTTTTTGAAAGTGACATCCCCCGAGAAGTGAAGTTGTATACGCCACTGTTCGTATTTACGTATAGGTATTTAGGTATACAAATAAAGGAAGTTATTTTCTTAAATTTAATTTGTATTGTATGTATATATGTGTAAATATTTCTATCTAAATAAGTAGGTACCTAGCAGGTACTGTTATTATCTTTTAAACGCTTTTGTATCTAAAATTTTTTTTTATTATTTCATCCATTCTAATTTATTTGTTTATTTCCATATATTATTTGGATACTTTTACTCACTTCAAATTTTATTTTTTGATTCTTTATTTCCTTCTTAACTTTTCTTAAAGTAGCACCTCAGTTTTATATACCTACATTTTTAAATTCTAACAATTTTGCAGTGCACAGACTGTAGGATACGTCTGTCCGCAAGGAAGAAATACGACGAATTTTAGTATATAATTTTTGAAAACTTATTTACTTTAATTTGATTTCTTTGTGGTTTATTACCTATAACCTATCTTTAATGGTTTCACATTCATGTGAAGTAATTTAAATCGTTTTGTTTTCTTGAATTTTGCGTTCCTAGCTATCTGAAATATAGGTACAGACTTTAATTTGCATCTTAACTCTTTTTGCCACTTAAAGTTATCATTTTTAAACGAAATATATCTTTAAATTAAATTATATAGCTACCCACCTAAAATCGCTTATAAAATGGGAAAGCTGAACAAAAAAGAAACGAAAGGACCGCTGTCAAATCTTTCAAAAAATAAAACAATAAATTATAAACTCACTAAAATAAGGAATTTAAGACAAGCAGCAAATAATAACAACAACAAAGTAGATACTTCAACGAGAATCCTTGGAACTATGGACCAAAACAATGAAAATTTTTGGGAATTTAAGAAATAAACAGTGCACAAGTAATTCTGTTACATCTTGTGCTTGTTGCAAATTGTTTGCGTAAATTTTTGGAATGAACAATTTATAGACAAAATTCTGTATCTAGGAAATATTTTGCATAGACAATCATTGGATACTTATAGGCAGCGGTTTCATCGAAATCCACCTATAACCCAACATCTTGCGGCCGACGAAGTTCAAAATGAAGTTATACATAATGGAGGAAACCCAGTTTACAATTCAATATTCTTTGGACCCCATTCAAGGAGTCATTGGTGATACACAGCACTTCTGTGAGAAATTGGTTAGGTTTTTTTCACTGAAATGTACGGTGTTTTAACTTTTTCAAGCATGTCGGTTGCAATTTTTAAAGCAAACCAGTTATTTTGTTTGGCTATTCGATCCACATAGCAGAAATGAAAATATATTACGGACTCCCTCAACAAATACAAATACAAAATTAGAAAAGTTATAATTAATAATTAAATAATTTAACTATATGCCTGTAAGACCTAAGGTCTTTTAAATGCAACTTGAATTGCACGGCACTAGTTTGGCACAGTGGATTTGAGAACCAGGAATTGACTGTCTCATTTTTAACCCATGGGCGGCATCCAATTAAAATTGGAGGTATGGAAAAGAATGCCCCTAGCGTGGGGATCGAACCCACACGTCTAAGTTAGCAATCAAGCACTTTATATACTTCGCCATTGCCACCCAAAAATATGTCGATTTAGAGTACAGAAACATTATCTTAAAAATTATCTTAACTTCGAGAGTTATACACTTTAAACAACTGATGCAATGAAACAAATTAAAGAAAAAGTTCAATTCAATTGCGAAAACAACGATATTGGGGACAAAGAAAACGAACAAAACCCGTTCCCCAAGAGAATTCTTCGAAGTAGCAAATCATCTAAAAACATTGAACTTAAAGAAACTTCCTATTTCAGCTATGTATATATAAATTAAAAATAACAAGAGTACAAAATTTAAAAATTAAAAGATATCTTCGGAATAAAAAGGCATTTCGAGATAAAGAAAAAGAGAGGGATAAGATTAGTAAAATGGTACTTCGTTCTGTGGAAAAATATCAAGAGAAAGAGAAGAAAAATGGAACCAAAAGAGTTCTGCGTTCTAAAAAGGATTCTCGGGACAAGGAAAAGGAAAGGGATTCCACAGCCAAAAAGACTTCGAGCTGACAGAGAATATAAAGAAAAAGAGAAGACAAATAATTTGAAAATCAAAACAATTCTACGTTCTAAAAAGGATTTTCGAGACAAGGAATAGGATTCCACAGCCAAAAAAACTCTTCGAGCTGACAGAAAATATCAAGAAAAAGAGAAGAAAAATAATTTGAAACTCAAAAGAATTCTGCTTTCTAAAAAAGATTTTCGAGGCAATGAAAAGGAAAAGGATTCCACAACCAAAAAAAACTCTTCCAGCTGACAGAGAATATCGAGAAAAAAGAGAAGAAATATAATTTGAAAATTAAAAGAATTCTGCGTTCTAAAAAGGATTTTCGAGACAATTAAAAGCATTTCACAGCCAAAAAGACTCTTCGAGCTGTGACACAGAATACAAAGAAAAAGAGAAGAAAAACAATTGGAGAATCAGAAGAATTCTGCGTTCTAAAAAGGATTTTCGAGACAAGGAAAAGGATTCCACAGCCAAAAAGACTCTTCGAGCTGACAGAGAATATAAAGAAAAAGAGAAGAAAAATAATTTGAAAATCAAAACAATTCTGCGTTCTTAAAAGGATTTTCGAGACAAGAAAACGGATTCCACAGCCAAAAAACTCTTCGCGCTGACAGAGAATATCGAGAAAAAGAGAAAAAAAAATTTGAAAATCAAAAGAATTCTGCGTTCTAAAAATGATTTTCGAGACAAGGAAAAGGGTTCCACAGCCAAAAAAAACTTTTCGAGCTGACAGAGAATGTCGAGAAAAAGAGAAGAAAAATAATTTGAAAATCTGAAGAATTCAAGAAAGGATTTTCGAGAACAGAAATAGGTTTCCACAGCCAAAAAGACTCTTCAATCTGACAGAGAATATCGAGAAAAAGTGAAGAAAAATTATTTGAAAATCAAAAGAAGTCTGCGTTCTAATAATGATATTCGGGAAAAAGAAAAGGATCGATCTAGTAAGCGATTTTTAAGACGACCTAATATATACCGCGAAAAAGAGAAGAAAAAGGAGGCTTCAAATAAAACGAATCGCAGGAAAAATGAACACTTAAGGGTAATCGAGCGTGCCAAAGATGTCCAAGAAAAGAGGTAAACAAGAAAAGGTATAGAAAAAAGACAAGATGAAAGAATTATTGATGCTCAGCATCGCAAAGAAAAAAGGCAAAATAAAATTTACAAGTTTAGAGAACAGTACCGAAACTCTTTAGGAAAACTAAACAACAATGAAAATATTGCCAAAATTAAGTTTATCAAAGAAAAGAGAAACTGTCCTGATTTTGTTTGTTGTTTTTGTGGAGGCATTTTTTTTAAGAACTCCGTTGTTTATCATACAATTACAAAATTGAATAAACCAACATTCAATTCAGAAGTTTTAAAAACAATTGAAGAAGCTAAAAGTCATACATCGTCTTGGATATGTAAAAAATGCCATAAACATGTTCAAAAAGGCTTAGTTCCTAAGTTAGCTGTATGCAATGGACTAAAATTTGTTGAAATACCTGAATGTGTTCAAATTTTGTCCCCACTCTAAGAGAGAATGATATCTCCATTTATAAACCTTATGCAAATAAGGGCATTAAAACCTTACGCAACTTAACTGTCAATGAAAGGAAATATGGAAAACATACAAGTGGAATTGAACGATATGTTAGAAGTTCTACCTCGAAGTTTTAATAATATGAATTGTATTCAAATTAAACTCAAGCGCCACGTAGATCACTCAAGTGACAATATGTTTGAAACAATTCGCCCTGCAGCCATTTGCGATGCCTTGAGACATTTTTTAAAAACACCACTCTACCAAAAATTTAATATACGAGTTGATCAAAAATATTTCGGCCAATACAATATGCAGTACCTTCGTGAAATCGCATTTTTTATTGAAGAACTGGATGTGCTTGAAAATTCAACTGAAATCATGGAAGTACAAACTATTTTAAATAAAGATATAGATTTATTTGAATGTTTTTTTTTAGTCATGAATAACCTATACCAGGCATGAACGACGAATTCTTAATTATAAATCGTAATACAGAAGCATCATCAGACTGCAGTAAGTCTCTGGAGGAATTATGTTTCCATTAAATATATTGTGGTCATGCAATTGAAACATTAAATAAAATATCTTATGCGGAAAGTTGTATATCGGAGTGCATTATATATCCCATTCCTTTCCACTCGTATGAAAGCTGCAAATATTGGCATAAGTTCATTTATGTCAAGAAAATAATAATGTCGAGCATGCACAATGCTGTTTCATGTAATGCGGTCAATTAATATTCTTTATTCCAAAGTTTTATTAAATACAATAAAAATAACTAAATTAACAATGTCTATGTTTTCAATCAAATCAAATGATTGGCGTGTCAGCCAGCCTTACGCTTTTTTACTGAAGTGCTTTATGGTACACAACATTTTTAGATTTATTTTCGGGTGCGTACACGTACAAAGCGGTAGGTTTGCCGATACGTGAGCAAGCAACATATAATTGACCATGTGAGAAACATGGGAATTTGAGATTGATGCCACAAACATCCAGTTGTTGTCCCGGTAACTTATTGATTGTCAGAGCAAGAGCGAGAATCACCGGAAATTTAATAAGCGGAATCCGTGGAATGAGATAATCTTCGCATTTGAATTTTCCCCGCAAAATCATGGTTTGAATTAGATTTGATTTGATGTTCTTCACAATCAAACGCTTTCCGTTGCAAAGTTTTGGTGCAATGAAGTTGCGCAGCAAAATTATAACTGAGCCGATTTTCAACTTTAAATTGTGTGGCGGAAAGCCCAGAATATCCAATGAATTCAAAAATTCTGTGGGATCTTTGGTGGCTTCGTTTTCATCCATCACGGAGTCCACCGATTTGAACAAATGTAACTCACCGGCAATTTGATTTTGAATGACAAGATTTAAATGATCGACATTCTTGTTTTTCGCAGCTAAAATCGATTGTGAACTCAGCCAATCATGGTTAATTTTTTTGATTTAATTTTTTTAAATTTTATTTGACCGCACGCAAAAGCAAGTACCTACAATTCAATTTGAATGACGAAACGAAAAGGACACCTCATATTCCTTTCTTATGCCAACACGAATCCACCAATCCCAACATTTTGAAAATCATTATATTGCAAATATGCATGTGTACCCGATTTTTTGTTTACCCAGAGAAACTCACGCTTCCGCAATTTGGCCGCAATTCAACTTTACATTGTTTCTTTGATTTTTAATATTAAAATCTAGTTCTTGTGTACTGTGCTGAAAATTAATCCAAGTGAAACTTTTTATGACTTTATAGGTACTCATCGTTTTTTTTACTGATTTTTTTGAAAGTGACATCCCCCGAGAAGTGAAGTTGTATACGCCACTGTTCGTATTTACGTATAGGTATTTAGGTATAAAAATAAAGGAAGTTATTTTCTTAAATTTAATTTGTATTGTATGTATATATGTGTAAATATTTCTATCTAAATAAGTAGGTACCTAGCAGGTACTGTTATTATCTTTTAAACGCTTTTGTATCTAAATTTTTTTTTTATTATTTCATCCATTCTAATTTATTTGTTTATTTCCATATATTATTTGGATACTTTTACTCACTTCAAATTTTATTTTTTGATTCTTTATTTCCTTCTTAACTTTTCTTAAAGTAGCACCTCAGTTTTATATACCTACATTTTTAAATTCTAACAATTTTGCAGTGCACAGACTGTAGGATACGTTTGTCCGCAAGGAAGAAATACGACGAATTTTAGTATATAATTTTTGAAAACTTATTTACTTTAATTTGATTTCTTTGTGGTTTATTACCTATAACCTATCTTTAATGGTTTCACATTCATGTGAAGTAATTTAAATCGTTTTGTTTTCTTGAATTTTGCGTTCCTAGCTATCTGAAATATAGGTACAGACTTTAATTTGCATCTTAACTCTTTTTGCCACTTAAAGTTATCATTTTTAAACGAAATATATCTTTAAATTAAATTATATAGCTACCCACCTAAAATCGCTTATAAAATGGGAAAGCTGAACAAAAAAGAAACGAAAGGACCGCTGTCAAATCTTTCAAAAAATAAAACAATAAATTATAAACTCACTAAAATAAGGAATTTAAGACAAGCAGCAAATAATAACAACAACAAAGTAGATACTTCAACGAGAATCCTTGGAACTATGGACCAAAACAATGAAAATTTTTGGGAATTTAAGAAATAAACAGTGCACAAGTAATTCTGTTACATCTTGTGCTTGTTGCAAATTGTTTGCGTAAATTTTTGGAATGAACAATTTATAGACAAAATTCTGTATCTAGGAAATATTTTGCATAGACAATCATTGGATACTTATAGGCAGCGGTTTCATCGAAATCCACCTATAACCCAACATCTTGCGGCCGACGAAGTTCAAAATGAAGTTATACATAATGGAGGAAACCCAGTTTACAATTCAATATTCTTTGGACCCAATTCAAGGAGTCATTGGTGATACACAGCACTTCTGTGAGAAATTGGTAAGGTTTTTT
Organism: Philhelius pedissequus; assembly: GCA_910595825.1. Classification (NCBI taxonomy): domain Eukaryota; kingdom Metazoa; phylum Arthropoda; class Insecta; order Diptera; family Syrphidae; genus Philhelius; species Philhelius pedissequus. The sequence continues at coordinate 70,494,663 of OU343162.1, forward strand.
TCACTGAAATGTACGGTGTTTTACCTTTTTCAAGCATGTCGGTTGCAATTTTTAAAGCAAACCAGTTATTTTGTTTGGCTATTCGATCCACATAGCAGAAATGAAAATATATTACGGACTCCCTCAACAAATACAAATACAAAATTAGAAAAGTTATAATTAATAATTAAATAATTTAACTATATGCCTGTAAGACCTAAGGTCTTTTAAATGCAACTTGAATTGCACGGCACTAGTTTGGCACAGTGGATTTGAGAACCAGGAATTGACTGTCTCATTTTTAACCCATGGGCGGCATCCAATTAAAATTGGAGGTATGGAAAAGAATGCCCCTAGCGTGGGGATCGAACCCACACGTCTAAGTTAGCAATCAAGCACTTTATATACTTCGCCATTGCCACCCAAAAATATGTCGATTTAGAGTACAGAAACATTATCTTAAAAATTATCTTAACTTCGAGAGTTATACACTTTAAACAACTGATGCAATGAAACAAATTAAAGAAAACGTTCAATTCAATTGCGAAAACAACGATATTGGGGACAAAGAAAACGAACAAAACCCGTTCCCCAAGAGAATTCTTCGAAGTAGCAAATCATCTAAAAACATTGAAATTAAAGAAACTTCCTATTCCAGCTATTTATATATAAATTAAAAATAACAAGAGTACAAAATTTAAAAATTAAAAGATATCTTCGGAATAAAAAGGCATTTCGAGATAAAGAAAAAGAGAGGGATAAGATTAGTAAAATGGTACTTCGTTCTGTGGAAAAATATCAAGAGAAAGAGAAGAAAAATGGAACCAAAAGAGTTCTGCGTTCTAAAAAGGATTCTCGGGACAAGGAAAAGGAAAGGGATTCCACAGCCAAAAAGACTTCGAGCTGACAGAGAATATAAAGAAAAAGAGAAGACAAATAATTTGAAAATCAAAACAATTCTACGTTCTAAAAAGGATTTTCGAGACAAGGAATAGGATTCCACAGCCAAAAAAACTCTTCGAGCTGACAGAAAATATCAAGAAAAAGAGAAGAAAAATAATTTGAAACTCAAAAGAATTCTGCTTTCTAAAAAAGATTTTCGAGGCAATGAAAAGGAAAAGGATTCCACAACCAAAAAAAACTCTTCCAGCTGACAGAGAATATCGAGAAAAAAGAGAAGAAATATAATTTGAAAATCAAAAGAATTCTGCGTTCTAAAAAGGATTTTCGAGACAATTAAAAGCATTTCACAGCCAAAAAGACTCTTCGAGCTGTGACACAGAATACAAAGAAAAAAAAAAGAAAAACAATTGGAGAATCAGAAGAATTCTGCGTTCTAAAAAGGATTTTCGAGACAAGGAAAAGGATTCCACAGCCAAAAAGACTCTTCGAGCTGACAGAGAATATAAAGAAAAAGAGAAGAAAAATAATTTGAAAATCAAAACAATTCTGCGTTCTTAAAAGGATTTTCGAGACAAGAAAACGGATTCCACAGCCAAAAAACTCTTCGCGCTGACAGAGAATATCGAGAAAAAGAGAAAAAAAAAATTTGAAAATCAAAAGAATTCTGCGTTCTAAAAATGATTTTCGAGACAAGGAAAAGGGTTCCACAGCCAAAAAAAACTTTTCGAGCTGACAGAGAATGTCGAGAAAAAGAGAAGAAAAATAATTTGAAAATCTGAAGAATTCAAGAAAGGATTTTCGAGAACAGAAATAGGTTTCCACAGCCAAAAAGACTCTTCAATCTGACAGAGAATATCGAGAAAAAGTGAAGAAAAATTATTTGAAAATCAAAAGAAGTCTGCGTTCTAATAATGATATTCGGGAAAAAGAAAAGGATCGATCTAGTAAGCGATTTTTAAGACGACCTAATATATACCGCGAAAAAGAGAAGAAAAAGGATGCTTCAAATAAAACGAATCGCAGGAAAAATGAACACTTAAGGGTAATCGAGCGTGCCAAAGATGTCCAAGAAAAGAGGTAAACAAGAAAAGGTATAGAAAAAAGACAAGATGAAAGAATTATTGATGCTCAGCATCGCAAAGAAAAAAGGCAAAATAAAATTTACAAGTTTAGAGAACAGTACCGAAACTCTTTAGGAAAACTAAACAACAATGAAAATATTGCCAAAATTAAGTTTATCAAAGAAAAGAGAAACTGTCCTGATTTTGTTTGTTGTTTTTGTTGAGGCATTTTTTTTAAGAACTCCGTTGTTTATCATACAATTACAAAATTGAATAAACCAACATTCAATTCAGAAGTTTTAAAAACAATTGAAGAAGCTAAAAGTCATACATCGTCTTGGATATGTAAAAAATGCCATAAACATGTTCAAAAAGGCTTAGTTCCTAAGTTAGCTGTATGCAATGGACTAAAATTTGTTGAAATACCTGAATGTGTTCAAATTTTGTCCCCACTCTAAGAGAGAATGATATCTCCATTTATAAACCTTATGCAAATAAGGGCATTAAAACCTTACGCAACTTAACTGTCAATGAAAGGAAATATGGAAAACATACAAGTGGAATTGAACGATATGTTAGAAGTTCTACCTCGAAGTTTTAATAATATGAATTGTATTCAAATTAAACTCAAGCGCCACGTAGATCACTCAAGTGACAATATGTTTGAAACAATTCGCCCTGCAGCCATTTGCGATGCCTTGAGACATTTTTTAAAAACACCACTCTACCAAAAATTTAATATACGAGTTGATCAAAAATATTTCGGCCAATACAATATGCAGTACCTTCGTGAAATCGCATTTTTTATTGAAGAACTGGATGCGCTTGAAAATTCAACTGAAATCATGGAAGTACAAACTATTTTAAATAAAGATATAGATTTATTTGAATGTTTTTTTTTATTCATGAATAACCTATACCAGGCATGAACGACGAATTATTAATTATAAATCGTAATACAGAAGCATCATCAGACTGCAGTAAGTCTCTGGAGGAATTATGTTTCCATTAAATATATTGTGGTCATGCAATTGAAACATTAAATAAAATATCTTATGCGGAAAGTTGTATATCGGAGTGCATTATATATCCCATTCCTTTCCACTCGTATGAAAGCTGCAAATATTGGCATAAGTTCATTTATGTCAAGAAAATAATAATGTCGAGCATGCACAATGCTGTTTCATGTAATGCGGTCAATTAATATTCTTTATTCCAAAGTTTTATTAAATACAATAAAAATAACTAAATTAACAATGTCTATGTTTTCAATCAAATCAAATGATTGGCGTGTCAGCCAGCCTTACACTTTTTTACTGAAGTGCTTTATGGTACACAACATTTTTAGATTTATTTTCGGGTGCGTACACGTACAAAGCGGTAGGTTTGCCGATACGTGAGCAAGCAACATATAATTGACCATGTGAGAAACATGGGAATTTGAGATTGATGCCACAAACATCCAGTTGTTGTCCCGGTAACTTATTGATTGTCAGAGCAAGAGCGAGAATCACCGGAAATTTAATAAGCGGAATCCGTGGAATGAGATAATCTTCGCATTTGAATTTTCCCCGCAAAATCATGGTTTGAATTAGATTTGATTTGATGTTCTTCACAATCAAACGCTTTCCGTTGCAAAGTTTTGGTGCAATGAAGTTGCGCAGCAAAATTATAACTGAGCCGATTTTCAACTTTAAATTGTGTGGCGGAAAGCCCAGAATATCCAATGAATTCAAAAATTCTGTGGGATCTTTGGTGGCTTCGTTTTCATCCATCACGGAGTCCACCGATTTGAACAAATGTAACTCACCGGCAATTTGATTTTGAATGACAAAATTTAAATGATCGACATTCTTGTTTTTCGCAGCCAAAATCGATTGTGAACTCAGCCAATCATGGTTAATTTTTTTGATTTAATTTTTTTAAATTTTATTTGACCGCACGCAAAAGCAAGTACCTACAATTCAATTTGAATGACGAAACGAAAAGGACACCTCATATTCCTTTCTTATGCCAACACGAATCCATCAATCCCAACATTTTGAAAATCAAATGATGTTCCAGGGTTATTAATTTTCCTGAAAATTTTCATGAATTTCCATCCAGAGTATCCGATATGCTCTTGCTAGGGCCAAAAGTCCTAAATCGTGAACAGATTTTCCTCTATTATCCTATGACCTTTCTTAAGTCAATACGAATTTATTAAGCCCTAAATATTGAAAATCGAAGTAACCATATTCTCGAGATATGCACTAAAAAGAGAGGATGATCCCTGATTTTCAATATTTCTGGAAATTTTTCGAGATTTTCCTACAGTGTCCTATGTCCTTCCTTGGATCAATACGAATTCACAAAGCCCAAAATGATGAAAATCGAAACACCCATTCTCGAGTTATGCGTGCACACACAGACGACATTTCTCTTTTATGATATCCTTCAAGAAATCAAGAAATGTACCATTGTAGAAAAACTATGTGAAAGTAGTTCCGAATACAGTAGGCTTTTACAGTAATATAATATGGATTTCTATTAAGATATATGTGTAATTATGAACCTATATTTGTTAATAAAATTAGTTTTTGAATTATTTTTGGTATAATTGTTTTTAAAATGGATATTTTATTTCAAAAAAAGGAGAAGGTGATGTTTTTTATTTTAAATCCCGGTAGCAAATTTACTCCCACCACGCGCCTATAGGTATATTTCTTCTTTTACGAATAGGTGGATAGCTGCCGCACTGGACCTTCTAGATTTGTATTTCTATCAAAACGTTATTTTCTGAGCGTTTTTTTTTTTTGCTAAATAGGGGAATTTCAGTTGTTGACTTAACTTCTAACTAAGAAGAAGTGCTTTAATTTAATATTCAATTACAAAACTGTCATTATTTTTAAATTTTTTTATATATATATACATATGTAATTTGATAAAATAGTTTCGTTCATATAATTTGCCCTTGAAGAAGACTGAAAACTCAGTCGAAACGTTGGGAAAACTAATGAATATCTTTCATTAATAAATTATCACGACCAAAAAACACGAAGAAGTGAAATCTTCAAATTTTAAAATTGAACATATCGAATTGGTCAAAACACTTTTAATTAAATAGGGCAACAGCCAAAAAATGGAAGCAAATTAAGCTGTGTAACTTTTTTGACAACAGATTGTTGTGCAATTTATTCTCTTTTTTTGTATGGTAATGGAATGGAGGTGTTTATTTCGGAATACTACCTACTCTTGTGTTCGTTTTTTTTTTACTACAGTACAAAACTAAACTAAAGTGGGCTAGTATACTGAATTCAATTTGCCTAAGGCGCTAGTTATAGCCTTCATTTAAACCCATCATTGAAAACTTTGACTACCAATTCCGAGGCACTTAAATAAAACTGATGTCGTTTTGATACCAAAGTGAAGGTAATGAGATATATAATATTTTTTATGAAAAAAATATTTTATTTGTTATACCTACCGCTATTGTATCGAGACAAGCGTACGAGTTCTGAAAGCACTAATATTAACAAGACGGCAATTCTACTTATTCATAATTTACATATATCGGCTTATAATTTTCATTATTATTGTATTTATATTCTACCTATATACACATACAAAAGAAATTGCGTCTTCCTTTTGTGCAATAGGAATTTGTATTATATTGTTAGTGAGTCTTCATTCGGCATCGGCAGCGCCCAGTTGGCTTAGTATAAAAAACAAATATTGGGTTTCTTCTTATGCTTTTTTCCAATTAAAATCATTGCGTTTTATTTGTATCAAAATAAATAAGTTTCTGATATCGGGTTAGTTCGGGTTTATACATTTGGTCCATACGAGCCGGATAGCGACAAGCGACCTAAGAGAGTCCTCGAGCTAATATTAAATAATAAAATCAGCGAGCTAATAATAATAGTAAAATGAATACCGCTAGCTAAGAAATAAGTCCATAAAAAAGAGGCAATCTACACTATACGTTTTTTTCTTAACGGTTTTTAACATTTGTATGGGAGGTACCGTTGTTTTTTATTTTAGAAAAATAGTTTTTTTTAACTATTCAAGATAATGTCAAAAAACTACTAAATACGAAGTTTCGAAAAATCTATTAAGTCGTTTTCGAAATTTTGAATTTTCAAAAAAAATTAATTTCCAAAAATTTTTTTTTTGAAAAATTTTGGTGCACAATAGTGTTTAAACTTTCTAGGAGCTTCTGCGTAAAAAATTTAAAAAAAATCGTTTGTCTGATTTTTTTTAAATTTTTTACGCAGAAGCTCCTAGAAAATCGAAAACCAAAAAAATTGTTCTACTAGACGTACCAAAAAAAATTATTAAAAGGTACCCTTTCCCTTCATTAATGAACCCACTTTTTTATAAAAATCGTTGGAGCCGTTTTTGAGAAAAATAATATTTTTGTTTTTGGCCAAAACAAAATTTTGGGAGCTACTGTTATTCGTCTTTAAAAAAACTTGAAAAAACAATATGTACCAAATTTGAAGCAAATCTATCAAAGCGTTTGGGCTGTAGACTCGAGGACAGACAGACAGAATGACAGACAGACGGAATTAGGGGATCCACTTTTTTGGTGTTCTCTATGATCGTAATGTTATGTTTGATTTTTAGAAAAAAAAATTGTTTGAGAAAAATAATATTTACCTTTTTGGTCAAAAAGAAAGTATGGCAGGTAGGTAGGTCTGTCATTTTTCGTCTTAAAAAAGCTGACAGAAAAACTGGGGACATGCTTATGAAAAAAACGTTTAGGCTGTAAACTCGATGACAGACAGACAGAGAGACGGAATTGCTGACCCATTTTTTCATCTTCGCTATCATCGTAATGTCAAGTTTGATCAAAATCTCGAGTTGGATTTTCTTCGAACCCATAACTTGTAATATAGTACCTACATTTATAATATCGCTAGTAAAAAAAAAAATACTACCTAGGTATACTTTATTTCCTAATAAAACTGTCTGGAGAAAAAATTAAATTATTCTCAATAGATATTATATTTGAAAAGGAACAAAAAGTACCTATGTACATACATATTGTATGTAGGTGGGTATTTGGGTACACATGTACCTACCTAAACAAAACATTTTGAAATATCTCAACATTGCTTTGCTATTTTCGCATAGAAAAAGTGAAAAGTAGCACCGCTGCTACAATTCAAAATCCTAAAATCCACCAAATATCTAAAATTTGAAACAAAAATTTAAAATAAATTCTATATGTATATCCATATACATTCTTACTTCAAATTCATGTATACGGCAATAGCCTTGATATAATTTATTTATACCCACCATATTTTGAGGGTTGACATGGCAAAAGCAGCTTGTTCGGTTTTCTCCCTTACCCTCTATATTGTTGTCAGAACTTATAAATTTGGATCGTCTCCCTTGCTTTTTTTCGTATTTGCCTCTTCCTTTACTTCTTCCACATAAACAATTCACTATCAAGAAATGAGAAACTAGCGCCCTCATCGACGGAACTACTAGCTAACAAATTCTGTCTCATAGTAGTGCTATAGGTTTCATATACAATCATACAATGCAACAACTCAATTTTGTCTAGACAAAAAGTTACTTATTATTTTAAGTTGTTGCAACATGAGATTTGTCCGTACATATCACAATTTTGCTGGTAATTTGACTGCGATACCTACTTGATCTTGCTGCGACTATTTACGATAAAGTGGATTTACGAATAAATTATTGCTTTTGTGATTTGCTAACTGCATTTTTTAATGCAATCAAAAAGTAAATAGCTTAGTTTCATCTAGAATACAAACATAATTACCCAAGCAATGACTGTTCTTTTAAGAAATACTTAATTGAATTTGTTAGTGCTTCGGAAGTCTCTTGATAATGTAAAAAAACCCTAAATTAGCCCGTCTGTCATTATTCACCCTATATATACATTTTTTCTCTATATGGGCTATAACGAAGTATCGCTTATAACGAAAAGTTTTAAATTGAAAATTAAGAAAATTCATCGTTAATAACGAATATTAAAAAACAATAAAATAAATAGGCATAGGAAATTTCATGCATTGCAAATAATAAATTATGGGGATTTACCTCCTTCTGTTTTTTTATACGTGAATTTCGTATTCTGTTAACTGGGATAGTCATATTTATTCATTTATTGATTTATCTAAATAGTTTACAAAATCTAAGCAGTTTACAAAATCAATTTATAAGCTATTTAACAATGAAATCTTCAGAGCAGCAAAATCATTTAAAGTCGTTTTTTAGAGTTAGAAAAAGAAAACCTTAAAATATTTTATATAAAGACAGGTTAAGTTAGGGTTAAGGGTTAGTTTTATTTTTTCAAAATAAGTTCAAAACGTGAGTTTTTGCGATTGAAGAAAACTCCAATAATTTCAATGCTCGAAGCTGGTGATTCCAATAAAAGTTTGGCAGCCGAGTTTTCTGTATCGGCTTCAACAATCACTACCATTTTTAAAGACCGAGATAAAATTAAGAAAAATTTTAAAGAATCCAACTTAAAAATAAGAAAATTATATGCAGTCACCATCCCGACATAATAGAAGAAGAATTCATAAAATAAAAACGACGACAGCAAAATCACAGATTACTTTATAAATAGATAAAATTTCACTAAAATAAAAGTTTGTCCACTTTTTAAGAAAGAACAAAACATGAAATTTTTAAAATCTATCGCATTTAATATGATAAATTATGGGGATGTCCCTCTTTCTGTTTTTTTGTATACTCCAATTTCAGTTTCTGAAACGAACTGGAATATTTTAAATAAAGAAAGTTTAAAAATGTGTTAGTTCAAAAAGTAGAGTTTTTACGTTTAAAAAACTCTGCAAAACCTAAAGGCTGGTAATTTCAATACAAATTTAGCAGCAGAGTTTTCTCTTTTGGCAGAGATCGAGATAAAATTAAGAAAAATTTTGAAGAATCCAACTAAATACCATTAGATACAGTCAATACCCCGACGTAGATGATGGCTTGCTCAGGTGGTTCAACGCACAAAGAAGCTCTAATACTCCACTAAGCGCACCAATTCTACAACCCAAGGCAGAAGAATTTGCAAAACATTTTGCAACATTCTTAGTTACAGAAACTGAAATACAAATTCATGTGAAAATTGATGATGTACTTCAGGATGTTGAGATCGTTTGCTTTGTTGCCAGATACTTTTGACCGATGATATAAAGAATTTTTCACCAATATGGAGATGATAATAGGGGAAGAGTTCATAAAAAAATGTCGATACGAAAAAATCACAACTTACTTTGTAAACAAGTAAAATTTTTGTGTTTCTTCTGTTGTGTGTTCTTCCTTTCTCGGTCTCTCTCTGTTGTATTAATGTATGTAATGTTTAAGGCCAATGGTCTAGTATCTAGTTGCCTTGCTTCAGTGTCTCTACTTCTTAGATTTATTTACGGAGTAGTATAAAATGTAATATGTAATAAAAGTTTTGCTAAAATAAGAAAGTTTGTCCACTTTTTAAGAAAAAACAAAGAAATGGAAAATCAGTTATATTGAAAGACCGGATATAACGAACAAATCATCCAGTCCCACCTGATTCTTTCAACTTCTGAATGGTGATGAAGCTTTGGCTGCAGTAATTTTTGTGCAAACGTTTCTGTCAAACAACACGATAACAAATACATAAAAAATCGTTTTTTTTCACAGATTCATTAAAAAAAATCGACGTTAATGCTTGAAAGTAATTTGACACTAAATGACAATAAATATTTGGGAAAAAAAAAATCTACCTCAACTACTTAGCTACATTGATGTGTTTCTTTCAAGCACTTATTTTTATATTTTGCTGCCAAAACCCATAGAAAAAAACCAGAGTTGAGAAAATGGGTGAACAAATGTAAACAAGCATCATATACACGGTTTTTGTACATGTATCTTCTTGAATTTATTTGTTGATATTTTTTCTGTATGATTATTTTTCACATATACAAAGTTGGAATGCCTTAATATATGTACAGTGCTTCTTAAGCAACTTAGTAAAATTACCTTTAAGTTAAGCATATTAGACAGTTTTTTAAAATAAAATTTCATGCTTACGGATGTACATACATAAAAGTACTTTATTTTTGTTAAATAACATAATTGTCTTATTTATTTATATGTTAAAGAAAACTAAATATTTGTTTTTAATTACCACTATTTTTTGTTCTTATTCTATAGTTTCAGCTGTTTCGGCGAGCTATATTTTAATAAATTTTCCTTAAAAATGAAAATCCTCTAGGGAATGTTGACTTAAGCAGTTTAATTTTTTGTCAAGAAAAGTACTTTTGTATTTACTCTGAGCCATTTATGCTACAAGTGGTTTTATTTGTATTTTCATAATCAATATGCTTCGGTATACTTCTTGTGGTTGTTTAGGTTACCAGGGGCCCAATTTCGCAAGCGTGAGTGTTTTTCCGTGCAAGAAAATTATTCATCTAATTAAAGATTTTATTTTTACAACTTCAAACACAAATTATTTTTTTTTGCCTAAATGTACATTTCGGAAGCTATGCTTTCGTCGTCAGTAAGCTCTATTTAAATAATTATTTATTATTATTATTATTTATTATTATAATTATTTATAATTATAATTATTTAGCTATGCTTCCATCGTCAGTAAGCTCTATTTAAAAGAGCTTTATTAAAGAAGCTCTATTAAAACAGCTTACTGACGATGGAAGCATAGCTTCCGGAATGTACATTTAAGCAAAAATAAATAATTTGTGCTTTAAGTTGTAAAAATAAAATCTTTAATTTATAATAAAAAACAAGTTACAAAATCTCCACTATCAAATTAATTATTCACCCTCAAAATAAGCGTAAATAAATTTGCCTCTCTGTGTACACGTTATCTGTCAAAAATAAATCAATCGCACCCTTGCGGAATTGCAAATATGCATGTGTACCCGATTTTTTGTGTACCCAGAGAAACTCACGCTTCCGCAATTTGGCCGCAATTCAACTTTACATTGTTTCTTTGATTTTTAATATTAAAATCTAGTTCTTGTGTACTGTGCTGAAAATTAATCCAATTGAAACTTTTTATGACTTTATAGGTACTCATCGTTTTTTTTTTTACTGATTTTTTTGAAAGTGACATCCCCCGAGAAGTGAAGTTGTATACGCCACTGTTCGTATTTACATATATGTATTTAGGTATAAAAATAAAGCAAGTTATTTTCTTAAATTTAATTTGTATTGTATGTATATATGTGTAAATATTTCTATCTAACTAAGTAGGTACCTAGCAGGTACTGTTATTATCTTGTAAACGCTTTTGAATTTTGCGTTCCTAGCTATCTGAAATATAGGTACAGACTTTAATTTGCATCTTAACTCTTTTTTCGACTTAAAGTTATCATTTTTAAACGAAATATACGAGTATCTTTAAATTAAATTATATAGCTACCCACCTAAAATCGTTTATAAAATGGGAAAGCTGAACAAAAAAGAAACGAAAGGACCGCTGTCAAATCTTTCAAAAAACAAAACAATAAATTATAAACTCACTAAAATAAGGAATTTAAGACAAGCAGCAAATAATAACAACAACAAAGTAGATACTTCAACGATAATCCTTGGAACTATGGGCCAAAACAATGAAAATTTTTGGGAATTTAAGAAATAAACAGTGCACAAGTAATTCTGTTACATCTTGTGCTTGTTGCAAATTGTTTGCGTAAATTTTTGGAATGAACAATTTATAGACAAAATTCTGTATCTAGGAAATATTTTGCATAGACAATCATTGGATACTTATAGGCAGCGGTTTCATCGAAATCCACCTATAACCCAACATCTTGCGGCCGACAAAGTTCAAAATGAAGTTATACATAATGGAGGAAACCCAGTTTACAATTCAATATTCTTTGGACCCCATTCAAGGAGTCATTGGTGATACACATCACTTCTGTGAGGAATTGGTTAGGTTTTTTTCACTGAAATGTACGGTGTTTTAACTTTTTCAAGCATGTCGGTTACAATTTTTAAAGCAAACCAGTTATTTTGTTTGGCTATTCGATCCACATAGCAGAAATGAAAATATAGAATGCATTCAAAATGGAGTTGCTATTGTACGAAGCTTTGCAGGACCTTAAGAGTTATCTCAAAAATAAATTCCCTGATTTCTACAAAGTCTAGGACACTGTTAGGTATAACTCCCCTACAAATTTCGTGGCATTCGTTGATATTAGGTACCATTACGGACTCCCTAACAAATACAAATACAAAATTAGAAATGTTATAATTAATAATTAAATAATTTAACTATATGCCTGTAAGACCTAAGGTCTTTTAAATGCAACTTGAATTGCACGGTACTAGTTTGGCACAGTGGATTTGAGAACCTGGAATTGACTGTCTCATTTTTAACCCATGGGCGGCATCCAATTAAAATTGGAGGTATGGAAAAGAATGTCCCTAGCGTGGGGATCGAACCCACACGTCTAAGTTAGCAATCAAGCACTTTATATACTTCGCCATTGCCACCCAAAAATATGTCGATTTAGAGTACAGAAACATTATCTTAAGAATCTTTTAACTTCGAGAGTTATACATATTGATACACTTTTCACAACTGATGCAATGAAACAAATTAAAGAAAAAGTTCAATTCAATTGCGAAAACAACGATATTGGGGACAAAGAAAACGAACAAAACCCGTTCCCCAAGAGAATTCTTCGAAGTAGCAAATCATCTAAAAACATTGAAATTAAAGAAACTTCCTATTCCAGCTATTTATATATAAATTAAAAATAACAAGAGTACAAAATTTAAAAATTAAAAGATATCTTCGGAATAAAAAGGCATTTCGAGATAAAGAAAAAGAGAGGGATAAGATTAGTACAATGGTACTTCGTTCAGTGGAGAAATATCAAGAAAAAGAGAAGAAAAATGATATGGAACCAAACGAGTTCTGCGTTCTAAAAAGGATTCTCGGGACAAGGAAAAGGATTCCACAGCCAAAAAGACTTCGAGCTGACAGAGAATATAAAGAAAAAGAGAAGACACATAATTTGAAAATCAAAACAATTCTACGTTCTAAAAAGGATTTTCGAGACAAGGAAAAGGATTCCACAGCGAAAAAAAACTCTTCGAGCTGACAGAAAATATCGAGAAAAAGAGAAGAAAAATAATTTGAAACTCAAAAGAATTCTGCGTTCTAAAAAGGATTTGCGAGGCAATAAAAAGGAAAAGGATTCCGCAACCAAAAAAAAACTCTTCCAGCTGACAGAGAATATCGAGAAAAAAGAGAAGAAATTTAATTTGAAAATCAAAAGAATTCTGCGTTCTAAAAAGGATTTTCGAGACAAGGAAAAGGATTTCACAGCCAAAAAGACTCTTCGAGCTGTGACACAGAATACAAAGAAAAAGAGAAGAAATACAATTGGAGAATCAGAAGAATTCTGCGTTCTAAAAAGGATTTTCGAGACAAGGAAAAGGATTCCACAGCCAAAAAGACTCTTCCAGCTGACAGAGAATATAAGGAAAAAGAGAAGAAAAATAATTTGAAAATCAAAACAATTCTGCTTTCTTAAAAGGATTTTCGAGACAAGAAAACGGATTCCACAGCCAAAAAACTCTTCGCGCTGACAGAGAATATCGAGAAAAAGAGAAAAAAAAATTGAAAATCAAAAGAATTCTGCGTTCTAAAAAGGATTTTCGAGACAAGGAAAAGGGTTCCACAGCCAAAAAAAACATTTCGAGCTGACAGAGAATGTCGAGAAAAAGAGAAGAAAAATAATTTGAAAATCTAAAGAATTCAAAAAAGGATTTTCGAGAAAAGAAATAGGTTTCCACAGCCAAAAAGACTCTTCAAGCTGACAGAGAATATCGAGAAAAAGTGAAGAAAAATTATTTCAAAATCAAAAGAAGTCTGCGTTCTAATAATGATATTCGGGAAAAAGAAAAAGAAAAGGATCGATCTAGTAAGCGATTTTTAAGACGACCTAATATATACCGCGAAAAAGAGAAGAAAAAGGATGCTTCAAATAAAACGAATCGCAGGAAAAATGAACACTTAAGGGTAATCGAGCGTACCAAAGATGTCAAAAAAAAAGAGGTAAACAAGAAAAGGTATAGAAAAAAGACAAGATGCAAGAATTATTGATGCTCAGCATCGCAAAGAAAAAAGGCAAAATAAAATTTACAAGTTTAGAGAACAGTACCGAAACTCTTTAGGAAATCTAAACAATAATGAAAATATTGCCAAAATTAAGTTTATTAAAGAAAAGAGAAACTGCCCTGATTTTGTTTGTTGTTTTTGTGGAGGCATTTTTTTTAAGAACTCCGTTGTTTATCATACAATTACAAAATTGAATTGAATTAAACCAACATTCAATTCAGAAGTTTTAAGAACAATTGAAGAAGCTAAAAGTCATACATCGTTTTGGATATGTAAAAAATGCCATAAGCATATTCAAAAAGGCTTAGTTCCTAAGTTAGCGGTATGCAATGGACTACAATTTGTTGAAATACCTGAATGTGTTCAAATTTTGTCCCTACTCGAAGAGAATGATGTCTCCATTTATAAACCTTATGCAAATAAGGGCATTAAAACCTTACGCACTTAATCCTTAACTGTCAATGAAAGGAAATATGGAAAACATAAAAGTAGAATTGAACGATATGTTAGAAGTTCTACCTCGAAGTTTTAATAATATGAATTGTATTCGAAATAAACTCAAGCGCCACGTAGATTGTTGAAAATTGACCTCATGTAACACTATCATTTTCATTACATAATGCATTATATTCTTATAGCTCATTATATATCTTATAATAATGCTATCTCTATCACACTTCTTATATGTAAGTCAATTTATATAATTAAATTAATAACTATACTTCTTTGAATTGTATAAAGTAAAAGTTAGTTATCGTAAACTCTTTGACCCGATTAGATCGGCTTTAACTTTCAATTATAAATAATAAGAATTCAAATAAAACTTTTATTGAATTACAAAGGTTGCGTTCTCCCTTGGGTAAATTTCATATTAGTGCCGAAACCCGGGAACACCACGTGTACTCGTATTTATAATTGAAAATCTAACGCGATTAACTAAATAAGTAAGGAAGTCGTTCTCCTAATGGAGCAACTAGCACGAGCTGGCTATAGAAGACAAGTTACAAAAATAGCGAACGAAGCAAATGAGTATTTAAAATCGTCCAACGTAAGGGATATAGAAGACTTATCCCAATTGGATACAATCGAGGAAGAACTATCTTCTTATCTTCAACGGCTAACAACAGCACACGAAAATCTTTGTGCCATGAATCAAGAATTTCAGGCTAAGGGTTTAGAGAACAAAAATCCGGAGAAGATGGCAGATTACGCGGATACTGCAGTAGGTATGATAGCTAAATTACAGGTACGTTTGACGAAAGTGCAACAAAAGCTTAATCCAATTCCGAGCGAGATAAGCGTGCAGCGAACTACAGCAACAGTGAAATCCCATTTGCCCAAACTGAAGCTGAAAACATTTTCTGGCGACCACCAAGAGTGGTTACCCTTTTGGGAAAACTTCCGTTCCAACATACACGAAAATAATTCGCTCTCTGGAGCCGAAAAATTTAATTATCTGCAGACCGTATTAACCGGTAATGCGGCAAAATCAATTTCGGGCTTTACACCTTCTGACGCTTGCTATGACGGAGCTATTTCTCTTTTACAAGAGGAATATGGTGACAAAGAAAAGCTCATCGATAAATTGATGCAGGAGCTCATGGCACTTCCAACAGTTCACCAAAAAGCAGATGCCATAGGACTACGTCAACTCTATAACACAGTCATAGCATGTAGCCGTTCGCTTACGTCATTGGGAGTACTGTCGTCGCATTATTATATAATGCTCAAAACCATTTTACTTAAATGTATGCCAAGTGAACTACGCATCGATTACCATAGTTTACATAAGGAAGAACCGGTAAAATCGGAAGATAATGAATCGACATCAGATAGCGGTTCCACTCTCTCTTTCGATGGAGATAAGCAAGTAAAAAACATTTTACGGTTCTTAAAAGAAGTAGTTGAGTCAATAGAGAGAGCTGCTGTTGGAAAAACAATTAGATCTGCATATAACGCGAAACACACCATTCCACAACTATCAACTGCAGCAGGCCTTCTCACTCCTTCCTCTTCGGGTACAATTCCATGTTTTTTTTACAAATCAATCGAACATACAACGCGAGAATGTAATTGTTCACGTACAATTGAGGAAAAGAAACAGATGTTGAAAAAAGATGGTAGGTGTTTTCGCTGCACGTACAAAGGGCACACCGCAAAATTTTGCCATGCCAATAAAATATTTTGTAAAATTTGCAAACGTCAACACGCTACAACCCTTTTTGAAGTAAATCAGACATCCTCCGCAGTGAATCTTATAAGCGAAAACAGTTTAACAATAAACAACGAGGTTCAAAACGGTGCTGTGATAAATCAAGAATTAAATTTGTGTGTTCCGAATATCAATAATAATCGAAGTGAGACAAAGGTATATCTGCAAACGGCTCGAGTATTGTTGTCATCGTCTGTTGAAGCGATTAGCCCCCTGTTTGTTCGTATAATTATTGATGGTGGAAGTCAACGAACATTTATTCGAGAAGTTGTTGCACTGAAGCTCAAGCTGCCTTCTGTTGGAGTGGTGAATCTTTCAGTAATTCCTTTCGGGAACACAGTGATTTCCAAACAAGAGGAATTGAGAACAGTGAATGTTTGCGTCAGAAGTCAATACAGTTGTCATTTTGTTGAATTGATTGCTGTAGTCGTCCCAGAAATCTGCATCGACGTGTTGCCAAGACCTGAGAATCATATTTCCCAGTTAAGCGGATTCACATTGGCAGACGTAAACGCAAATGGTTATCAGCAAGAGCAGGGGCTGACCATTCTTCTCGGCGCTGACTATTTTTGGCAAGTTGTGACAGGAAAATACAAGAGGCTAACTGACCGTTTGACCGCTGTTCATACCATATTCGGGTGGACTATACAAGGCCCAAGTAAAACCTATGAAAATTCTGTTCCCAATGAAAACATTTATACTCTTTGCAGTTTATCCATTGAAAATATGTGGAACCTAGAATGCTTAGGAATACGAAAAGATGAAAACGAGATGAGAACTTTCACCAACGAACTTCAAGCAAAATGTATTCGCAAAACTATGGCTAGGTATGAAGCGGCTCTTCCCTGGAAAAACTTGGACGTACAACTTGGCACTAATAGGGAAAATGCTCTGACCCTTTTGCATTCACTCGTCAAAAGGTTATCAAGAGAACCAACAAAACTAGAAGAGTATGACAAAGCAATGCAAGAATTGATTTCTGCAGGTTTCGCTGAAATAGTTCCACCGAATCAAACTGAAACCACCACAAACAAGTATTATATGCCACATCACCCCGTTTATCGTCCTGAAAAATCAACAACAAAAATCCGGATAGTTTTCAACGCCTCATCACGAGCGAATGGTAATCTTTCTTTGAATGACTGTTTATTTACAGGTTCAAATTTACTTCCAGACATGCTTCTGGTCCTGTTGCGTTTCAGAATTGGAAAAGTAGCTATGGTAGCTGACATAGAGAAGGCTTTTCTCCAAATTGGCTTGAGAGAAGTTGATCGCGACAGTCATCGCTTTATATGGTTCACCCACAAGCCAACCTCTATAAAAGTACCAAACCTGCAAGAGTTCCACATGACCCGAGTTACTTTCGGTGTTACTTCAAGTCCTTTTCTTCTATCGGCAACTATCGACATGCATATCAACTTAAAGACAGTCGAATTTCCAGAAACCTGTGAGATGTTAAAGAAGAGTTTTTATGTCGATGACCTAGCTACTAGCCTGGATACTATAAAACAGGCCCATATATTTTATCAACAGGCAAATAAGGTGATGAGCAGTGCCTATATGAATCTTAGGAAATGGGCTACCAATGACGAGAACTTGCGAAGTCAGCTTGGAAAAACAGACAGCGATGGTGCTCATATGGTCCTAGGATTGAGATGGAACGTGTTTAGCGATGAGCTAACGATAAACCTGAATGCTAGCCAACAAACGAACTTAAATGTAGCGACTAAACGGAATGTTTTGAAGGTAATTGCTGGTATTTATGATCCATTGGGATATCTTATTCCTATGGTTATGAGGCTCAAAATTCTTTTCCAAACTTTGTGGCGTGCTAAATTGGATTGGGATGAACCCTTAGAATCTGAAGCTGCAAAGGAGTGGAAGGCCAGTACGAAACATCTTAATCAAATAGGAGAGTTGCCTTTAAACAGATGGCTTGGTACAACACAAACCAGTAAAGCAGACGTTCATATTTTCGCAGATGCGAGTTTAAAAGCATATGGAGCTGTAGCGTTGGTGCGACTAGGAGATCGCAACACTGGAATAAAAGTAAATTTTATTTGCGCAAAAGGGCGTGTTGCGCCCTTAAAAGGAGGCAAAGCAGACGATTTGAGCTTGCCAAAATTGGAGCTGACTGCAGCGTTGATTGCCGCAAGATTGTGTGCATATTTTAGAAAGGCAAATCTACCATTTGAACGGTATTATTTGTGGACTGACTCACTTATAACCTTAAACTGGATTCAAGGCGATACCAGGCGATGGAACCCATACGTTTTTAATCGTGTGAAGGAAATACAGGATCTTACTAATGCCAAGGATTGGAGCCACTGCGCTGGAAGGGGAAACCCTGCAGATCTCATTACAAGAGGCATATCCTTTGAAAAACTGGCTACGTCAAAATTGTGGAACGAAGGCCCCGACTGGTTGAAGATGGACATGGATGAATGGCCCAGTAAATCCATTTCAACGGTGCAATCGATTTCGGTGTCAATGGTGTCGCAGGAACAAAACGAGCCACTTCTAAATTTCAAAAATATTAGCAGCTGGAGACGTCTATTTAGAATAACAGCGTATGTCTTAAAAGCGATTGACAGGATGCTAAGACGAGAAAAATCATCTACGATATTACTCAGGGCACTGGATTTGCAGATAGCTGAGCATTATTGGTTGAAATACTTTCAAAAAACATTTTTTATTAACGAGATTTTGTCTTTGCAGGCTGGTAAACCCATCCCAAGGTCATCAAGCCTGTTGAATCTCAACCCATTTTTAGGCGAACAAGGTCTATTACGTGTTGGCAGTAGGTTACAACAGTTAAATGAGTCTCAAGATGTCATAAACCCAGTAATATTACCTAAGACTTACCACTTTAATAAGATGCTGATCAGTTATCTTCACGAAAAGGCGCTACATGGAGGTGTCACTACGGTCCTTGTTTTGTTGCGTCAGAGATTTTGGTTGCCGAGCGGCTGCCAACTTATCAAAAAATTCATAGCTGGATGTACTATTTGTATAAAACTTAGAGGCAAGGCTGGAATACAACCCTTCGCTCCCCTTCCAAGGGAACGCTTACTTGCATCGAGGCCCTTTGAGAACGTTGGGGTAGATTTTGCAGGTCCCCTCTACACCAAATCTGACCAGGACGATGTCAACAGAAGTAAAGTCTACGTAATGCTGTTTACGTGTGCAGTAGTTCGTGCCGTACACTTCGAGTTGGTACTAAATCTCACTACCGAAAGTTGCCTATTAGCCATAAGGCGATTTATAGCCCGTAGAGGAGTACCGGTGGTTATATATTCGGACAACGCTAAGACCTTTAAAAGGTCAGCAACAGAGTTAAGGTCGGTTGGAGATATTTTGAACAGCGAAGGCTTCCATGGATTTTTGCTTAACCAAGGCATCATGTGGAAATTTAGCGTGGAACGAGCACCATGGTGGGGTGGTTTCTGGGAGCGTTTGGTGAAAAGTATGAAGAATGTCCTAAAAGTAACCATTTGGAAGGCTAAGATAAACAACGAACAGCTGCAAACATTGCTCACAGAAGCTGAACGAATAATCAACATGAGACCACTTACATACATAAGTGATGATCCGATGGATTTGAACCCGCTAACACCAGAAAGTTTTCTTATCAGTTGTTCTATGATAACCGATACTGAGAATAAGGCGACAACTAATCAAATCAATGCAGCAGATTTACAAGCGAGGTGGAAGTCTAGAGTTCAGTACACCGCTCTTTTATGGAAAAGATGGAAAACTGAGTATCTTCACCTTCTGCGTTCGGCGCATCATACGAAACAAAGTTTTTCAAAAAAAATTCAAACAGGCGACGTTGTTTTGGCTTATGACAATGCCACCCCTCGAATACATTGGAGACTAGCTATAGTTGAATGCTGTTACCCTGGAAGAGATGGAAAGGTGAGAGCTTGTGAAATCCGTTTTTCTGACGGCAAGAGAATGCGACGTGCTATACAATTGTTATATCCCTTGGAAATTCAGCAGCAGGCCCGCCCGGAGGATGTTGAAAATTGACCTCATGTAACACTATCATTTTCATTACATAATGCATTATATTCTTATAGGTCATTATATATCTTATAATAATGCTATCTCTATCACACTTCTTATATGTAAGTCAATTTATATAATTAAATTAATAACTATACTTCTTTGAATTGTATAAAGTAAAAGTTAGCTATCGTAAACTCTTTGACCCGATTAGATCGGCTTTAACTTTCCATTATAAATAATAAGAATTCAAATAAAACTTATATTGAATTACAAAGGTTGCGTTCTCCCTTGGGTAAATTTCATATAGATCACTCAAGTGACAATATGTTTGAAACAATTCGCCCTGCAGCCATTTGCGATGCCTTGAGACATCTTTTAAAAACACCACTCTACCAAAAATTTAATATACGAGTTGATCAAAAATATTTCGACCAATACAATATGCAGTACGATCGTGAAATCGCATTTTTTATTGAAGAACTGGATGTGCTTGAAAATTCAACTGAAAGCATGGAAGTACAAACCATTTTAAATAATGATATAGATTTATTTGAATGTTTTTTTAGTAATGAAAAACCTATACCAGGCATGAACGACGAATTATTAATTATAAATCGTAATACAGAAGCATCATCAGACTGCTGTAAATCTCTGGAGGAATTATGTTTCCATTAAATATATTGTGGTCATGCAATTGATACATTAAATAAAATATCTTATGCGGAAAGTTGTATATCGGAGTGCATTATAAATATATCCCATCCCTTTCCACTCGTATGAAAGCTGCAAATATTCGCAACAAAGAGATGACGAGAATAGCTTTTAGATCTGCTAATAACCTAAAAAATTTGTTGCTCACCAATGCAAAGGGGAGGATTTATAAGCTAGACAAGTCTGACGTTGTCTATAGGATCAATTGTTTGAGGGGAAAAGGTACTGGTTGCTCATCTTTGTATGTAGGTACATCCAAACAAAAGCTTCGCAATCGCCTTTCAGGCCACCGCTCTGATATAAACAACCGGGGATTTTAGAAAACTGCACTTGCGCTTCAATGTATAGAGGAAGAGCACACACCTGACTTGGATAATGTAAGAATATTGGAGATTGAGATACACCATAATAAAAGAATGTTGCTGGAAATGCTGCACATCAACAACACAGAGAGTGCAATCAACAGATCTGATTGTGATAGTCTCAGTATTATATATAACCAGCTGATAAACAAAAAATAAAAACAGTAGACACAAAAAGAAAACTACGGACAGTAGTGTTTAAATTGGTTAAATAAATCTGATTTTGTGACAAGTTTTATTGATAATTTTGATAATTCTTTTATCTATATTGGGGATATGTGATGTACATTAAGTCTGTAAACTAATTGTTGTTGTAAGTGTAATTGACTTTTGTATAATAGTTTTATACAAGAAATTAACATTGTTATATTTTTCCAACAATAAAAAGGCCTGATAAAGAGTGTATTCATGCTCGAAACGTCGCTTACTTTTTAACACCGTCTTTTTATTGACCTGGAGCCTGCATAAAAAACATCTGTCTAAAAACATCTATTTATGCGGAAAGAGCTAAATCAATAGCCAGACGTTTTGATCGCAGAGGTTGCACACCAACAAATATTCTTTTTATGGCAAAATAGAAATTATAAAGCAATGCCTATCTTACATAAATATATACTTAATAAAAAGTAAAATTTCTAATGACTTAACAGCAGGCAATATTTTAAGCAACGCTTTAGTGGTGTGCACCACGGTGATGGGTACAGAGTTTTGAATCGAATCCCACTATCTCATCGTACTGGGAATTGAAAAAAATACTAACTGGAAATAACTAAACATTAGAAGAAGTAATTTCATTAGATCAACACGATAAGACAGAACTCATTAGAAACGATCCAGTGACTTGTGCTAGATACTTTGATCAAAAATGCAGCAAGTTTATGAATTAAAACGATATGAATGGACCATTAAATATATATAGACGAAAGGACAGCTACGAAAGAGTTGAATTTCAACTAAGAGACTCACATCATGAACATATTTTTCTATGGCCCCATTTACACATCACAAAGTAACGATTCTACGGTATCCGAATGTATTAAATTTATTGATGAATTTATTACATGTAAGTATGACGATAAAAATTCATGTTTCATATTTGCGGCACAAGCATTCCCATACCTGTACTAAAGGAATACGAAATAAATCAAGGTGTCGATTCAACTTCCTACTACATACAATGCCAAGAACAATGATATTGAAGCCACTAGACGATGCCGAATTAAAAAAACACCATGAACACAATTTAAAACACATCCAAATTTTAATTAATTCTTTTTTTTTAAGAATCTGAACATATTAAATTTGAAGATATACTTGTCAGCCTTAAAATGGATCAATTAAAAAAAACTCAAGTCTTTCTTAAACGTAGTAGTTTAGAGGTAGCGGTTAATTCATACAATACTGATATTTTAAACTTATTTGAAGCCAATATTGACAAGCAGTATATTCTGGAGGAATACGGTATAGCAAATTATATTGTTAACTACATTGGTAAGGTAGATTATATCAAAGCTTTTAAGAGAAGCAGCTTCAGATATAAATAATGGATACAAACGTGTTCGTGACAAGTTAAGGAAAGTGGCAGACGTTTCTCTAAATAGCAATCTTATGTCAGCCCAAGGACCGAGTTATCATGTCTTATCTCTGCCTTTATCAAAGAGTAGTAGAGTAAGCATATACAAAAATACAAGTCCGATTGATCAAACAGTTATGATGTTCAAATCGAATTTTCAATTGAAAACTCTTGATACAGGTTCAAATGATATTTTAATGGACGATATGTTTTTAAAATATAGCGAGAGACCAATAACTATGGAAAGTATATGCTTAGCTGACTTTAGAAAGTGTTGACGTCAAGAATATGTATGAACAGAATCTCCAACAAATTGAACAAACCAGATCAAAATACTCTATAGTAAACGATGCGGAACTTGACGATATTCTGGAAGCAATTAACGATGATGAAGACTCTGAAACTGAAGATGAATTGCGCGGAAGTATTTTTACTCAAAATTACCACATAGATATTTTTGAACAAGGTTCGGTAGAACAATCCAGAGATCTGTCATCTAGCCCGTTCGCTAAGCCCCCCAAAGTTTCAAAAGATGATATGATTGCACAACTAAATAAACTCAACGTTGCTCAAAAAGAGTTTGTAATGCATATTTATAATTGTTTTAAGACAAAACAACTTTTACCAATAAACGTTTTTTGAGTGGATAAGCTGCGGTTGGAAAATCAACAGTTATTAATTCGATTTTCCAAATAATAACGTACTACTTTGACAACACACCCGGAGCGATTGGCGACTCAATTAAAGTGTTGCTTACAGCTCCATCTGGAAAAGCTGCATTTTAAATTCGTGGAGTGACACTACACAAAGCTTTTGCCCTGCCAATTTCTCAATACGGAGGACAAATGCCAGAGTTGTCCAGTGAGCTGGCGAATACAATAAGACAAAAGCTTATTAATTTAAAACTTCTTGTTATTGATGAAATATCAATGGTTTCTGCTAAGCAGAATGGATACGAAATTGCGTCAAATTATGGGAAAAATCAGTCTTTTGGTGGGGTTTCTGTAATGTAATTGCTGTTGGTGAAATTAATCAGCTACCTCCGGTGTTCGATTCATTTATGTTCAAAGCTATAAAAAACAACGAACTTGATGTATTCACAGATGTCAATATCTTATGGGAACCTTTTCAAACTTTTGAGCTAACAGAAATAATGCGTCAAAAATATTGTGCTCTTTTTATAGAGGCTTTGAATCACCTATCAAAAGGAACTCTTACAAATAACGATAAAATTATTTTAAGCTCTCGAGAGGTAGGCGCTTCGCTAGTACGCAATGATGCCATTTGATAATATGCTACAAACGCAGACGTTGCCTTGTATAATGAAGAGAAATTTATAAATTCCCCAGGAAAAGAATATATTTCAACAGCCATAGAGTCGGTGCTCGGAAAAGTCAACAATGGGATAAAAGCACGAGCCCTTGAAGCCTTACAAAAAAAGAAAATATCTGGTCTTGGTGGCTTACCCAACAGATACAGATAAACCTTAAATATACATATGATTACAAGCAACATTGACGTTGAGGACGGTCTTGTCAATGGTTTCACTGGTTTTTTGCGGCTAGTCACTATGAAAGACAACAATACAGACATTGAGAAAATATGGATGGAATTTCCTGAAGAACAATCTGTAGGACTTGAAGCAAAACTGGGAATGGCTCAATTTATTTTGAAAAACAAAATCGATAAAATATTGGCACCTATCTCAAAAAAAGTTCATCCAATTAGAGTCAACACCACAAGTCATTACTAAATAATTAGAAAACAATTTCTTCTTATCTTAGACGAAGCTCTTACAATACAAAATAGTCAAGGACTAACATATAGTTCAATATGTTTAGATTCGAGTAAGTTGAAAAAAATAAGAAGATCTATGATGTATTGCATTGAGTAGAGTAACATCTCTTTCTCACAAAAACGAATTTTCACGCAGCGGTCAAACGATGTGTATTCAACAAAGTTTATGTCAAAGAAATGCACCGACTGAACTAACAAAAGCGAAATCAGGAATTATACGTTTTTGATAAATTTTTTGTTTGTATATATGTATTTGTTTATGTTTATGTATATTAGTTCATGAGATTTAACAATTTTAGTAAGCATTTTTAAATTTTAATAGCCCACAAAAACTGCCATAATACGAAAAAGAACACAAATAAGCACATAACACATAGCTTAAAACCTTCTTCTCGACCATACGAGTATCTTTCATAACAAAAAAGTATATTGAAAATGGTCGAATGCAAACAGAGATCATTAGCGTCATACGTTCTTAACAACATTTTTTATATATAGAGAAAGATCAATTTATATGTATTATATATACACTACCGATTTATTTTTTTTTCGCTATTAAATGAATCAGTAGCTTTTTTATGAACTGCAAAAAAATATAAATATAAACTAGTTTTGAAGATGTCAATATCATCGCGCCTTATAAAACGTATGGTGTTCGAGCGAGTCCAAGCACAAGATAGACTTAAATCGGGTATGGTTTGTTTCGTTTTTTTCGTCTCGTTTTTGTATTATTTCGTTTTAGTCGTTTCGCATTTCGTTTGTTCAGTATTTTAATCAAAATGTTTCTCAATTACTTGGCTTACATTTGTTTTGAAAAAAAAATCATTAGGAATTTTACTTAGTACGTTTTAAGTTCATTCTGGTTTTTATTATTTAGTTTTTCGATTATTCAATTTTTTGTTCATTTCGATTTCGATTACTTCGCGAACGTGTGTTTGGTCTAAATGTTTTTTTTTTCATGTAAGGCTTAAAATTTACGCGAACAGTGCGTAAGGGGGGGCATTCTGGCCCCTGAAACCCCCCTGCTTAGGCCAATTATGGGATTTGGGGTAGGGTTGAGTTTGGGTGTATGCAAAGTTTTTTGTGTAATATATATCAAAATACATATCGGGCTAAGCCGGGATTAACCAGGATTTTACAAAAGTGAGATTAGAATAAACCGAGATTTTTAATATTTTATTTAAATAAGATAATTCCTTCATTATACAAAAACACTTAACAAAACATTAACAAAAATAAATGTACATACATTCTAATAAGGTCTTATGTGTATTACACGCCAATGACAATAATTCTAATAACAAACAAAATGCGAAATAAATCTTGGGCGAAATAATATTGACCCAAACAACCCATTGCACATTTAATGGAAATTCAAAACGAGGAAAAAGGGAAATAAAGAAATGCGAAGTGATCGTAGGGCGAAATGAATGAAAAACAAAATGATACAAAAACGAATTAAATATAAACGAAGTACACAGAAATCGATTTAAGAAAGAGAGAAACAACGAAGTGCGAAGTGAAAAAAACGAAACAACAGGCACCCGCTTAAATCATTTGATTATAATACTTTATTGTGGTCATATTCTTAGTCAGTATTTAAACTGTTGCTATAAAAATTTAGGCTTACCCTATCTAACTAATTTCAACTTCAATTTATTTTCAATTTATTTATTTAAAAGAGCACTAGAGTTTTAACACTGTAAGATACAATGCCTTATAAATTAGATTTAACATTGTTAAAATCCAGGCTTATATAGATAAGCTGGAGTTTAAAAATAATTAAGAATATGTCCCATTATTAATAAGTTCTGCAATATTATATATAAATAATATAATCGGAGTTTAGTTTTCATGACTGTGTTAACGTCATCGACCCTGGTGAAGATTGAGAAGTTGGAGCGATCTCCAGCACAATCTGCCCACCTGCTACTAATGTAGCCGATCAGAGGAGATCGTGGAGCTTGAATAGATCAAATTTCAGAACATGGGCCTCCAACGAAGCAGGAAGTATATGTATTTTTTGCAATAAAAAATAAGAAGAATGTATTTTTGGACTTTATTTTTTCCACTGTAAAATTAGTTTCTTTCACACTCGTATAAAATTAGGTTTTTTCTACTATTATCAAGAACAACTTTACATTTTTCCAAAAGAGTTTTGGAAAATTCATATAGCTGATCAGTTTCAAACTAGTTTTGTTTTCAGTGATATTTTGAAAAAAAAATTTCGATTAGAAATTTAGCAACGGAGAATTTTTTTTTATATTAAAAGAAAATTCTTAAACCATTGACGAAATGCCAGATTCGTCTTCTCTAGACCAAAACAAATTAAATGCACGACATAGTCGAACGTTTTTGATCAACATATTTCAATTGGTTTGGAATTATTATTATTATTTGGGAATATTTAAATATTATTCTATGTTAAATAATATATTTGTTTAAGATAGGTAGCTTAGCTTTGAGTTCATAAAAAAGCTACTTATTTCTTTAATAGTGAAAAAAAATGAATCGGGAGAGTATATATACTACATATAAATTAATATAATATAAAATATTTTTGTATACAAGTAGATATGTACAAATAAAAATAAATGATTAAATACCTACCTTACATTTTTTAAACAGAAAATAAATGGTATTTATGGTAATTCTAACACCCAAATGAATAAACATTGCCTAGCAAAGGTTTAGGACTAATTCCGTGGACTAAGTGCGAAGTGCTATTAATAAAAAAGAATTTCTGGTATTTGACATTTACATACTTAGGCCTTGGCTAAACCATCAAAGACCGTGGCTTAGTGACGCAATAAGATTTGAAATTAAGAACAAAATTTACAGAGACATAGAATAAAATGAGGTAGAGTTGATACTTATTGTTGTAGATTTTGTTTGTGGACTTTCGATTTTGTATTAATTGAGAATTTTAGTCCGCAGACTATCTTTTATTCTATGGTTTAGTAAAGCCATTAACTAGCAGTGGACTAAGCATTTTTTTATTAATAGGGCTGTAAGTGTTTATTGAAAGAAAACTAAGTATCTATTGAAAAAATTCTAGAAACATTTTTTTTTCAAAGTATTAAAATATTAATAAAAGAATTGAAGTTATTTTAAAAAATCCAACAACGTATTTTTATATGTACCTTGTATTTGAAAATCTTATTAAGCCTAATACATAATTTAAGAAAGTATTTTTATAATTGAGTTTAAAATAAAATGAACGACTGGATCGTACAAACTTGCTCTTTTAGCTCACGACCTTAGTGTTACTCACTGACGCTCTTGGTAGGTAGCTAGCCTATATAGTTATTCTGTGCAGATTTGAAGCCCATGTAGGTAATATTACATTGATTCTTAGTATAATGAATTGCCGAATGCATGATTCAAGGAATAGTTACATAGGTACCTACCTACAAATGTATATTTAAATGGATTTAAATTATGTAAATTAGGACGGTAATAATATAAAGACGGTAATAATATAATATGTATACATGTATATGTATATAATGAAATTTAATGGTGTATAGGTGGGAAAAAATTGTTTTTTAAACTTATGTAAATTGCCAAAACCATCACTTTAATCGGTTTTTCGAAAAAACAAAGAACGATTTTAGATGCCACGGATCAATGAAAATTTTATAAAAAAGTACCTCGAAAATCTTAGGACGGGTTTTGATGAAATCCTGTTTTTAATTTTTCGTTTTTTGAAAATAAAATTCTTTTGAAATTTTGGTATGCAATTTTTTAGAGGCTATCAATGTACATGTGAATATAAAGTTTAAAAATATTTTTTTTTGATTAGTGCTAAAAATATTGATTTTTCCAAAACAAAAAAATTCAATAATTAATTTTAATTAAAAAAAAAAGTTATTCAAAATTTTGATATGCAAAATGAATTTAGCTACCTAGATCTTCTCAGATATAAAATTTGACAGAAATGCAATGTATCGTTACCGAGAAATTCAAAAATTAAAAAACCGTTATACAAAGGGTACTGTTAATAGACTTTTCCTGTAAACTTGCTTCATATCAAACTATACTCTTACCAGCAAAAAAATTCTCAAACATTTTTATCAAAATCGTTGGAGCCGTTTTAGAGATAAATAAGATTTTCCTTTAAGGTCATATGATAGGTACCGTTATTTTTAGGCCTAAAAATAAATTTTCGATTTCCCCTCTGAAGATTGCCAAAATAATCACACATACCAAATTTGAAGGTAATCGCTTAGTGAATAGAAGAAAACGCAAATAATACCTACATATTATTTTTGTTTTTGGTTTAGTGGACTGTGTGGGTTTAAGTCAAATTGAAATATTTTATGACTTTTAGTCCAAAATGCGTTTCGCCCGGTAACGATAGTTGGGCTCATCAGTTAGATGCTATCGTGTCGCTCTAAGACGC
Source organism: Philhelius pedissequus (assembly GCA_910595825.1). Classification (NCBI taxonomy): domain Eukaryota; kingdom Metazoa; phylum Arthropoda; class Insecta; order Diptera; family Syrphidae; genus Philhelius; species Philhelius pedissequus. The sequence continues at coordinate 70,523,792 of OU343162.1, forward strand.
ACTATTTTTTGGTCGATAACTACCAACTCAAATAATATTTTCAGCACATACATACTGAAAATTATATTTTTCTAGGGGAATTTGGTCAAATTCATGCACCCAGAAATATATGTATGTTACGCCCGTTGTCTGGCTAGTGGTAAATGAATAGAAGAAAACGCAAATAATACCTACATATTATTTTTGTTTTTGGTTTAGTGGACTGTGTGGGTTTAAGTCAAATTGAAATATTTTATGACTTTTAGTCCAAAATGCGTTTCGCCCGGACACGATAGTTGGGCTCATCAGTTAGATGCTATCGTGTCGCTCTAAGACGCACTATTTTTTTTTTGGTCGATGACTACCAATTCTAATAATATTTTCAGCACATACATACTGAAAATTATATTTTTCTAGGGGAATTTGGTCAAATTCATGCACCCAGAAATATATGTATGTTACGCCCGTGGTCTGGCTAGTGGTAAATGAATAGAAGAAAACGCAAATAATACCTACATATTATTTTTGTTTTTGGTTTAGTGGACTGTGTGGGTTTAAGTCAAATTGAAATATTTTATGACTTTTAGTCCAAAATGCGTTTCGCCCGGACACGATAGTTGGGCTCATCAGTTAGATGCTATCGTGTCGCTCTCGCGTCTTAGAGCGACACGATAGCATCTAACTGATGAGCCCAACTATCGTGTCCGGGCGAAACGCATTTTGGACTAAAAGTCATAAAATATTTCAATTTGACTTAAACCCACACAGTCCACTAAACCAAAAACAAAAATAATATGTAGGTATTATTTGCGTTTTCTTCTATTCATTTACCACTAGCCAGACCACGGGCGTAACATACATATATTTCTGGGTGCATGAATTTGACCAAATTCCCCTAGAAAAATATAATTTTCAGTATGTATGTGCTGAAAATATTTTTAGAGTTGGTAGTCATCGACCAACAAATAGTGCGTCTAAGAGCGACACGATAGCATCTAACTGATGAGCCCAACTATCGTGTCCGGGCGAAACGCATTTTGGACTAAAAGTCATAAAATATTTCAATTTGACTTAAACCCACACAGTCCACTAAACCAAAAACAAAAATAATATGTAGGTATTATTTGCGTTTTCTTCTATTCATTTACCACTAGCCAGACCACGGGCGTAACATACATATATTTCTGGGTGCATGAATTTGACCAAATTCCCCTAGAAAAATATAATTTTCAGTATGTATGTGCTGAAAATATTATTAGAGTTGGTAGTCATCGACCAAAAAATAGTGCGTCTTAGAGCGACACGATAGCATCTAACTGATGAGCCCAACTATCGTGTCCGGGCGAAACGCATTTTGGACTAAAAGTCATAAAATATTTCAATTTGACTTAAACCCACACAGTCCACTAAACCAAAAACAAAAATAATATGTAGGTATTATTTGCGTTTTCTTCTATAGCCTAGTACGCTGCTGATGCGAAACGAAATTTTTCGGTGGTCTCCACTAGGAGAGCGAAATGCTAACGAAAACCACAGCGGAAAAATATTTGCGGAGAGTTCTGTAAGCTGTCAAAAACAATTGACAAGTTGTAAAAAGAAAGTAATTTTGTCACCAAATTATTTTTAGATGGAAAATTTTTTGTCGCCAAATTACTTTTAGATGTAATTTTCTTGAAATAATTCTTGGATTTAAAAATTCTTCTTGTTACACATAGAGGATTTAAAATAAAACTCAGAACCGTTTAAATGATGGAAATTAAGCAAATACTTTGGGACTTATTAACTGGTTTATCTGCCGATTTGATGAAATTTCTATCAATTTTAAGAAAATCAATGAAATAGGGAGGTAAACCACTCTATAATTCGAAAACTACGTCCTTCATTGGGATGGTGTAAACGGTTATGAGTTCTAATTTATGGTTTCTTACTAATTAAAATTATATATAAAGGAAATTTGGTGACAAAAAAATACACCTAAAAGTAATTTGGTGACAAAACTACTTTTGGTTTTGTTAATGCTTCCTTTGAAAGTATGAAGTTTTGATTCAAAAAAGATATCGCTCGCCTTTATTGGACAACCCGTTCCAAAGATATAGTTCAAAAGCTATTCACTGTTCACCTTGAAATACATAATTTGAAAACACTTTGAAGTGTATCTTTGGAACAGGTTATCCTAAAAACTTGGTTGATACCTTTTTGTAATCTACTCTTGATGCTCTCAAAATCAGCATCAAAAGTTTATAGTAGAAGGATTATTGCAAAAAATCACTCTTGAAATACGCTATTTAGAATGATGTATGCGTATTCCTGGAGCTATTTTTTTTTTAATACAACTTCTTTGCAAAAAATGTTGATGCTTCCTTTGAAAGTATGAAGTGCTGATTCTAAAAAGATATCGCTCGCCTTAATTGGACAACCCGTTCGAAGATATAGTCCATTATATTTATATTATATAGTCTGATTATATTTTTCAGATTATATATTTCAAAGTGAACAGTGAATAGCTTTTGGAGCAGTGCATCTGCCATACGATGGTTCAATTACATGAAAAAACTTCGTCCAGAAAAAATAAAGAAGGTAGCGATGGCTACCTACAACAAAAGACTATCGAGGTCATCACCAGAAATTGTAGACTAAATAACAATGTCCATCCCGTGCCGATTTTCACGAAGTAAACATTAAACAGATTGTCTGAACTTGAGAAATAAGTTCTGGGGTATGGTATAAAATCGTAAATCAATGAGATCGAAAACAGGCTTCCCAAATAGGGGTGGGTATCGTTTAAGATGGCCTTTATACAACCAAACATTATTGCGGCAAAGATGATTTCCTTAATTGTCGTTGGTGCAGCGGAAGGCCGCTTACCTTTGGCTTCCGGCCTGGATACATCTTGTCCCGACCAGGTCGGAAATTCATATTCGTACTGCCAGTAGCGGGCGGTCGATTTGATTTTTTCTTTGTGGCAATTGAGTTAATTTATGTGTTGAAAGTATGTAGTTAGAAATGGTGAGTGTTTTTTTTATATTTATATGGTGTCAAAGGTCGCATAGAATTTAAAAGTCGGATTAACAAATGTATTTTAAAAATCGTGACATGGACAGTTAATTGCAGAACAAACTACTGAATCTTGTTTATAATATTTTTATTTAGTAGTCACTTAAAATAAATTAATTTTAAAAGGACATAGGTTATTTTTAATCTAAGCACTAGCACTAGGTATGAGAAAAGTGGCTAGTTGGTTATAATAAGCACTCCAAATAAAGTACCGCTATATCTTGTTCGCCGATAAGATATGTGAAGGGTGTGCTTCTTTCCAACTTCCCATTTCCATTTTGCAGATTTAGTTTAGTTGATTTTGAAATTGGTTTTGATACAAAAATTAGAATTGAACTTATTTCGAATAATTTGATACAGAAAATGTACAGAAAAACCAGACAGTAGCGAAAACCCAAAGAAAAATCAAATAAACAATACAAGAGCTTGAATTTTTTTTATAAAAAAAATGAAATGTCAAAATTTCGCAAGCAATTAATGTGCAGGTCAATTAAATTGAGAACGAAAAGAGTGGAGAATTGTACTAAGACATCTAGTACAGCTATCCACTAAAATTACACATTTCGTCGTTCAGCAGCGAACTGGAAAACGAAAAGTAGAGCGAAATTTTTCGTTCATGATTTCGTCGTGTCATTTTTGTATGGGATTTTTCGTTTCGCATCAGCAGCGTACTAGGTTTATTCATTTACCACTAGCCAGACCACGGGCGTAACATACATATATTTCTGGGTGCATGAATTTGACCAAATTCCCCTAGAAAAATATAATTTTCAGTATGTATGTGCTGAAAATATTATTAGAATTGGTAGTCATCGACCAAAAAAAAAATAGTGCGTCTTAGAGCGACACGATAGCATCTAACTGATGAGCCCAACTATCGTGTCCGGGCGAAACGCATTTTGGACTAAAAGTCATAAAATATTTCAATTTGACTTAAACCCACACAGTCCACTAAACCAAAAACAAAAATAATATGTAGGTATTATTTGCGTTTTCTTCTATTCATTTACCACTAGCCAGACAACGGGCGTAACATACATATATTTCTGGGTGCATGAATTTGACCAAATTCCCCTAGAAAAATATAATTTTCAGTATGTATGTGCTGAAAATATTATTAGAGTTGGTAGTCATCGACCAAAAAATAGTGCGTCTTAGAGCGACACGATAGCATCTAACTGATGAGCCCAACTATCGTGTCCGGGCGAAACGCATTTTGGACTAAAAGTCATAAAATATTTCAATTTGACTTAAACCCACACAGTCCACTAAACCAAAAACAAAAATAATATGTAGGTATTATTTGCGTTTTCTTCTATTCATTTACCACTAGCCAGACCACGGGCGTAACATACATATATTTCTGGGTGCATGAATTTGACCAAATTCCCCTAGAAAAATATAATTTTCAGTATGTATGTGCTGAAAATATTATTAGAGTTGGTAGTCATCGACCAAAAAATAGTGCGTCTTAGAGCGACACGATAGCATCTAACTGATGAGCCCAACTATCGTGTCCGGGCGAAACGCATTTTGGACTAAAAGTCATAAAATATTTCAATTTGACTTAAACCCACACAGTCCACTAAACCAAAAACAAAAATAATATGTAGGTATTATTTGCGTTTTCTTCTATTCATTTACCACTAGCCAGACCACGGGCGTAACATACATATATTTCTGGGTGCATGAATTTGACCAAATTCCCCTAGAAAAATATAATTTTCAGTATGTATGTGCTGAAAATATTATTAGAGTTGGTAGTCATCGACCAAAAAATAGTGCGTCTTAGAGCGACACGATAGCATCTAACTGATGAGCCCAACTATCGTGTCCGGGCGAAACGCATTTTGGACTAAAAGTCATAAAATATTTCAATTTGACTTAAACCCACACAGTCCACTAAACCAAAAACAAAAATAATATGTAGGTATTATTTGCGTTTTCTTCTATTCATTTACCACTAGCCAGACCACGGGCGTAACATACATATATTTCTGGGTGCATGAATTTGACCAAATTCCCCTAGAAAAATATAATTTTCAGTATGTATGTGCTGAAAATATTATTAGAGTTGGTAGTCATCGACCAAAAAATAGTGCGTCTTAGAGCGACACGATAGCATCTAACTGATGAGCCCAACTATCGTGTCCGGGCGAAACGCATTTTGGACTAAAAGTCATAAAATATTTCAATTTGACTTAAACCCACACAGTCCACTAAACCAAAAACAAAAATAATATGTAGGTATTATTTGCGTTTTCTTCTATTCATTTACCACTAGCCAGACCACGGGCGTAACATACATATATTTCTGGGTGCATGAATTTGACCAAATTCCCCTAGAAAAATATAATTTTCAGTATGTATGTGCTGAAAATATTATTAGAGTTGGTAGTCATCGACCAAAAAATAGTGCGTCTTAGAGCGACACGATAGCATCTAACTGATGAGCCCAACTATCGTGTCCGGGCGAAACGCATTTTGGACTAAAAGTCATAAAATATTTCAATTTGACTTAAACCCACACAGTCCACTAAACCAAAAACAAAAATAATATGTAGGTATTATTTGCGTTTTCTTCTATTCATTTACCACTAGCCAGACCACGGGCGTAACATACATATATTTCTGGGTGCATGAATTTGACCAAATTCCCCTAGAAAAATATAATTTTCAGTATGTATGTGCTGAAAATATTATTAGAGTTGGTAGTCATCGACCAAAAAATAGTGCGTCTTAGAGCGACACGATAGCATCTAACTGATGAGCCCAACTATCGTGTCCGGGCGAAACGCATTTTGGACTAAAAGTCATAAAATATTTCAATTTGACTTAAACCCACACAGTCCACTAAACCAAAAACAAAAATAATATGTAGGTATTATTTGCGTTTTCTTCTATTCATTTACCACTAGCCAGACCAACGGGCGTAACATACATATATTTCTGGGTGCATGAATTTGACCAAATTCCCCTAGAAAAATATAATTTTCAGTATGTATGTGCTGAAAATATTATTAGAGTTGGTAGTCATCGACCAAAAAATAGTGCGTTTTAGAGCGACACGATAGCATCTAACTGATGAGCCCAACTATCGTGTCCGGGCGAAACGCATTTTGGACTAAAAGTCATAAAATATTTCAATTTGACTTAAACCCACACAGTCCACTAAACAAAAAACAAAAATAATATGTAGGTATTATTTGCGTTTTCTTCTATTCATTTACTACTAGCCAGACCACGGGCGTAACATACATATATTTCTGGGTGCATGAATTTGACCAAATTCCCCTAGAAAAATATAATTTTCAGTATGTATGTGCTGAAAATATTATTAGAGTTGGTAGTCATCGACCAAAAAAAAAATAGTGCGTCTTAGAGCGACACGATAGCATCTAACTGATGAGCCCAACTATCGTGTCCGGGCGAAACGCATTTTGGACTAAAAGTCATACAATATTTCAATTTGACTTAAACCCACACAGTCCACTAAACCAAAAACAAAAATAATATGTAGGTATTATTTGCGTTTTCTTCTATTCATTTACCACTAGCCAGACCACGGGCGTAACATACATATATTTCTGGGTGCATGAATTTGACCAAATTCCCCTAGAAAAATATAATTTTCAGTATGTATGTGCTGAAAATATTATTAGAGTTGGTAGTCATCGACCAAAAAATAGTGCGTCTTAGAGCGACACGATAGCATCTAACTGATGAGCCCAACTATCGTGCCCGGGCGAAACGCATTTTGGACTAAAAGTCATAAAATATTTCAATTTGACTTAAACCCACACAGTCCACTAAACCAAAAACAAAAATAATATGTAGGTTTTATTTGCGTTTTCTTCTATTCATTTACCACTAGCCAGACCACGGGCGTAACATACATATATTTCTGGGTGCATGAATTTGACCAAATTCCCCTAGAAAAATATAATTTTCAGTATGTATGTGCTGAAAATATTATTAGAGTTGGTAGTCATCGACCAAAGAATAGTGCGTCTTAGAGCGACGCGATAGCATCTAACTGATGAGCCCAACTATCGTGTCCGGGCGAAACGCATTTTGGACTAAAAGTCATAAAATATTTCAATTTGACTTAAACCCACACAGTCCACTAAACCAAAAACAAAAATAATATGTAGGTATTATTTGCGTTTTCTTCTATTCATTTACCACTAGCCAGACCACGGGCGTAACATACATATATTTCTGGGTGCATGAATTTGACCAAATTCCCCTAGAAAAATATAATTTTCAGTATGTATGTGCTGAAAATATTATTAGAGTTGGTAGTCATCGACCAAAAAATAGTGCGTCTTAGAGCGACACGATAGCATCTAACTGATGAGCCCAACTAGACTGACAGACTGACAGACTGACAGACTGACAGACTGACAGACTGACAGACTGACAGACTGACAGACTGACAGACTGACAGACTGACAGACTGACAGACTGACAGACTGACAGACTGCCAGACTGACAGACTGACAGACTGACAGACTGACAGACTGACAGACTGACAGACTGACAGACTGACAGACTGTGACAGACTGACAGACTGACAGACTGACAGACTGACAGACTGACAGACTGACAGACTGACAGACTGACAGACTGACAGACTGACAGACTGACAGACTGACAGACTGACAGACTGACAGACTGACAGACTGACAGACTGACAGACTGACAGACTGACAGACTGACAGACTGACAGACTGACAGACTGACAGACTGACAGACTGACAGACTGACAGACTGACAGACTGACAGACTGACAGACTGACAGACTGACAGACTGACAGACTGACAGACTGACAGACTGACAGACTGACAGACTGACAGACTGACAGACTGACAGACTGACAGACTGACAGACTGACAGACTGACAGACTGACAGACTGACAGACTGACAGACTGACAGACTGACAGACTGACAGACTGACAGACTGACAGACTGACAGACTGACAGACTGACAGACTGACAGACTGACAGACTGACAGACTGACAGACTGACAGACTGACAGACTGACAGACTGACAGACTGACAGACTGACAGACTGACAGACTGACAGACTGACAGACTGACAGACTGACAGACTGACAGACTGACAGACTGACAGACTGACAGACTGACAGACTGACAGACTGACAGACTGACAGACTGACAGACTGACAGACTGACAGACTGACAGACTGACAGACTGACAGACTGACAGACTGACAGACTGACAGACTGACAGACTGACAGACTGACAGACTGACAGACTGACAGACTGACAGACTGACAGACTGACAGACTGACAGACTGACAGACTGACAGACTGACAGACTGACAGACTGACAGACTGACAGACTGACAGACTGACAGACTGACAGACTGACAGACTGACAGACTGACAGACTGACAGACTGACAGACTGACAGACTGACAGACTGACAGACTGACAGACTGACAGACTGACAGACTGACAGACTGACAGACTGACAGACTGACAGACTGACAGACTGACAGACTGACAGACTGACAGACTGACAGACTGACAGACTGACAGACTGACAGACTGACAGACTGACAGACTGACAGACTGACAGACTGACAGACTGACAGACTGACAGACTGACAGACTGACAGACTGACAGACTGACAGACTGACAGACTGACAGACTGACAGACTGACAGACTGACAGACTGACAGACTGACAGACTGACAGACTGACAGACTGACAGACTGACAGACTGACAGACTGACAGACTGACAGACTGACAGACTGACAGACTGACAGACTGACAGACTGACAGACTGACAGACTGACAGACTGACAGACTGACAGACTGACAGACTGACAGACTGACAGACTGACAGACTGACAGACTGACAGACTGACAGACTGACAGACTGACAGACTGACAGACTGACAGACTGACAGACTGACAGACTGACAGACTGACAGACTGACAGACTGACAGATGACAGACTGACAGACTGACAGACTGACAGAGACTGACAGACTGACAGACTGACAGACTGACAGACTGACAGACTGACAGACTGACAGACTGACAGACTGACAGACTGACAGACTGACAGACTGACAGACTGACAGACTGACAGACTGACAGACTGACAGACTGACAGACTGACAGACTGACAGACTGACAGACTGACAGACTGACAGACTGACAGACTGACAGACTGACAGACTGACAGACTGACAGACTGACAGACTGACAGACTGACAGACTGACAGACTGACAGACTGACAGACTGACAGACTGACAGACTGACAGACTGACAGACTGACAGACTGACAGACTGACAGACTGACAGACTGACAGACTGACAGACTGACAGACTGACAGACTGACAGACTGACAGACTGACAGACTGACAGACTGACAGACTGACAGACTGACAGACTGACAGACTGACAGACTGACAGACTGACAGACTGACAGACTGACAGACTGACAGACTGACAGACTGACAGACTGACAGACTGACAGACTGACAGACTGACAGACTGACAGACTGACAGACTGACAGACTGACAGACTGACAGACTGACAGACTGACAGACTGACAGACTGACAGACTGACAGACTGACAGACTGACAGACTGACAGACTGACAGACTGACAGACTGACAGACTGACAGACTGACAGACTGACAGACTGACAGACTGACAGACTGACAGACTGACAGACTGACAGACTGACAGACTGACAGACTGACAGACTGACAGACTGACAGACTGACAGACTGACAGACTGACAGACTGACAGACTGACAGACTGACAGACTGACAGACTGACAGACTGACAGACTGACAGACTGACAGACTGACAGACTGACAGACTGACAGACTGACAGACTGACAGACTGACAGACTGACAGACTGACAGACTGACAGACTGACAGACTGACAGACTGACAGACTGACAGACTGACAGACTGACAGACTGACAGACTGACAGACTGACAGACTGACAGACTGACAGACTGACAGACTGACAGACTGACAGACTGACAGACTGACAGACTGACAGACTGACAGACTGACAGACTGACAGACTGACAGACTGACAGACTGACAGACTGACAGACTGACAGACTGACAGACTGACAGACTGACAGACTGACAGACTGACAGACTGACAGACTGACAGACTGACAGACTGACAGACTGACAGACTGACAGACTGACAGACTGACAGACTGACAGACTGACAGACTGACAGACTGACAGACTGACAGACTGACAGACTGACAGACTGACAGACTGACAGACTGACAGACTGACAGACTGACAGACTGACAGACTGACAGACTGACAGACTGACAGACTGACAGACTGACAGACTGACAGACTGACAGACTGACAGACTGACAGACTGACAGACTGACAGACTGACAGACTGACAGACTGACAGACTGACAGACTGACAGACTGACAGACTGACAGACTGACAGACTGACAGACTGACAGACTGACAGACTGACAGACTGACAGACTGACAGACTGACAGACTGACAGACTGACAGACTGACAGACTGACAGACTGACAGACTGACAGACTGACAGACTGACAGACTGACAGACTGACAGACTGACAGACTGACAGACTGACAGACTGACAGACTGACAGACTGACAGACTGACAGACTGACAGACTGACAGACTGACAGACTGACAGACTGACAGACTGACAGACTGACAGACTGACAGACTGACAGACTGACAGACTGACAGACTGACAGACTGACAGACTGACAGACTGACAGACTGACAGACTGACAGACTGACAGACTGACAGACTGACAGACTGACAGACTGACAGACTGACAGACTGACAGACTGACAGACTGACAGACTGACAGACTGACAGACTGACAGACTGACAGACTGACAGACTGACAGACTGACAGACTGACAGACTGACAGACTGACAGACTGACAGACTGACAGACTGACAGACTGACAGACTGACAGACTGACAGACTGACAGACTGACAGACTGACAGACTGACAGACTGACAGACTGACAGACTGACAGACTGACAGACTGACAGACTGACAGACTGACAGACTGACAGACTGACAGACTGACAGACTGACAGACTGACAGACTGACAGACTGACAGACTGACAGACTGACAGACTGACAGACTGACAGACTGACAGACTGACAGACTGACAGACTGACAGACTGACAGACTGACAGACTGACAGACTGACAGACTGACAGACTGACAGACTGACAGACTGACAGACTGACAGACTGACAGACTGACAGACTGACAGACTGACAGACTGACAGACTGACAGACTGACAGACTGACAGACTGACAGACTGACAGACTGACAGACTGACAGACTGACAGACTGACAGACTGACAGACTGACAGACTGACAGACTGACAGACTGACAGACTGACAGACTGACAGACTGACAGACTGACAGACTGACAGACTGACAGACTGACAGACTGACAGACTGACAGACTGACAGACTGACAGACTGACAGACTGACAGACTGACAGACTGACAGACTGACAGACTGACAGACTGACAGACTGACAGACTGACAGACTGACAGACTGACAGACTGACAGACTGACAGACTGACAGACTGACAGACTGACAGACTGACAGACTGACAGACTGACAGACTGACAGACTGACAGACTGACAGACTGACAGACTGACAGACTGACAGACTGACAGACTGACAGACTGACAGACTGACAGACTGACAGACTGACAGACTGACAGACTGACAGACTGACAGACTGACAGACTGACAGACTGACAGACTGACAGACTGACAGACTGACAGACTGACAGACTGACAGACTGACAGACTGACAGACTGACAGACTGACAGACTGACAGACTGACAGACTGACAGACTGACAGACTGACAGACTGACAGACTGACAGACTGACAGACTGACAGACTGACAGACTGACAGACTGACAGACTGACAGACTGACAGACTGACAGACTGACAGACTGACAGACTGACAGACTGACAGACTGACAGACTGACAGACTGACAGACTGACAGACTGACAGACTGACAGACTGACAGACTGACAGACTGACAGACTGACAGACTGACAGACTGACAGACTGACAGACTGACAGACTGACAGACTGACAGACTGACAGACTGACAGACTGACAGACTGACAGACTGACAGACTGACAGACTGACAGACTGACAGACTGACAGACTGACAGACTGACAGACTGACAGACTGACAGACTGACAGACTGACAGACTGACAGACTGACAGACTGACAGACTGACAGACTGACAGACTGACAGACTGACAGACTGACAGACTGACAGACTGACAGACTGACAGACTGACAGACTGACAGACTGACAGACTGACAGACTGACAGACTGACAGACTGACAGACTGACAGACTGACAGACTGACAGACTGACAGACTGACAGACTGACAGACTGACAGACTGACAGACTGACAGACTGACAGACTGACAGACTGACAGACTGACAGACTGACAGACTGACAGACTGACAGACTGACAGACTGACAGACTGACAGACTGACAGACTGACAGACTGACAGACTGACAGACTGACAGACTGACAGACTGACAGACTGACAGACTGACAGACTGACAGACTGACAGACTGACAGACTGACAGACTGACAGACTGACAGACTGACAGACTGACAGACTGACAGACTGACAGACTGACAGACTGACAGACTGACAGACTGACAGACTGACAGACTGACAGACTGACAGACTGACAGACTGACAGACTGACAGACTGACAGACTGACAGACTGACAGACTGACAGACTGACAGACTGACAGACTGACAGACTGACTGACAGACTGACAGACTGACAGACTGACAGACTGACAGACTGACAGACTGACAGACTGACAGACTGACAGACTGACAGACTGACAGACTGACAGACTGACAGACTGACAGACTGACAGACTGACAGACTGACAGACTGACAGACTGACAGACTGACAGACTGACAGACTGACAGACTGACAGACTGACAGACTGACAGACTGACAGACTGACAGACTGACAGACTGACAGACTGACAGACTGACAGACTGACAGACTGACAGACTGACAGACTGACAGACTGACAGACTGACAGACTGACAGACTGACAGACTGACAGACTGACAGACTGACAGACTGACAGACTGACAGACTGACAGACTGACAGACTGACAGACTGACAGACTGACAGACTGACAGACTGACAGACTGACAGACTGACAGACTGACAGACTGACAGACTGACAGACTGACAGACTGACAGACTGACAGACTGACAGACTGACAGACTGACAGACTGACAGACTGACAGACTGACAGACTGACAGACTGACAGACTGACAGACTGACAGACTGACAGACTGACAGACTGACAGACTGACAGACTGACAGATGACAGACTGACAGACTGACAGAGACAGACTGACAGACTGACAGACTGACAGACTGACAGACTGACAGACTGACAGACTGACAGACTGACAGACTGACAGACTGACAGACTGACAGACTGACAGACTGACAGACTGACAGACTGACAGACTGACAGACTGACAGACTGACAGACTGACAGACTGACAGACTGACAGACTGACAGACTGACAGACTGACAGACTGACAGACTGACAGACTGACAGACTGACAGACTGACAGACTGACAGACTGACAGACTGACAGACTGACAGACTGACAGACTGACAGACTGACAGACTGACAGACTGACAGACTGACAGACTGACAGACTGACAGACTGACAGACTGACAGACTGACAGACTGACAGACTGACAGACTGACAGACTGACAGACTGACAGACTGACAGACTGACAGACTGACAGACTGACAGACTGACAGACTGACAGACTGACAGACTGACAGACTGACAGACTGACAGACTGACAGACTGACAGACTGACAGACTGACAGACTGACAGACTGACAGACTGACAGACTGACAGACTGACAGACTGACAGACTGACAGACTGACAGACTGACAGACTGACAGACTGACAGACTGACAGACTGACAGACTGACAGACTGACAGACTGACAGACTGACAGACTGACAGACTGACAGACTGACAGACTGACAGACTGACAGACTGACAGACTGACAGACTGACAGACTGACAGACTGACAGACTGACAGACTGACAGACTGACAGACTGACAGACTGACAGACTGACAGACTGACAGACTGACAGACTGACAGACTGACAGACTGACAGACTGACAGACTGACAGACTGACAGACTGACAGACTGACAGACTGACAGACTGACAGACTGACAGACTGACAGACTGACAGACTGACAGACTGACAGACTGACAGACTGACAGACTGACAGACTGACAGACTGACAGACTGACAGACTGACAGACTGACAGACTGACAGACTGACAGACTGACAGACTGACAGACTGACAGACTGACAGACTGACAGACTGACAGACTGACAGACTGACAGACTGACAGACTGACAGACTGACAGACTGACAGACTGACAGACTGACAGACTGACAGACTGACAGACTGACAGACTGACAGACTGACAGACTGACAGACTGACAGACTGACAGACTGACAGACTGACAGACTGACAGACTGACAGACTGACAGACTGACAGACTGACAGACTGACAGACTGACAGACTGACAGACTGACAGACTGACAGACTGACAGACTGACAGACTGACAGACTGACAGACTGACAGACTGACAGACTGACAGACTGACAGACTGACAGACTGACAGACTGACAGACTGACAGACTGACAGACTGACAGACTGACAGACTGACAGACTGACAGACTGACAGACTGACAGACTGACAGACTGACAGACTGACAGACTGACAGACTGACAGACTGACAGACTGACAGACTGACAGACTGACAGACTGACAGACTGACAGACTGACAGACTGACAGACTGACAGACTGACAGACTGACAGACTGACAGACTGACAGACTGACAGACTGACAGACTGACAGACTGACAGACTGACAGACTGACAGACTGACAGACTGACAGACTGACAGACTGACAGACTGACAGACTGACAGACTGACAGACTGACAGACTGACAGACTGACAGACTGACAGACTGACAGACTGACAGACTGACAGACTGACAGACTGACAGACTGACAGACTGACAGACTGACAGACTGACAGACTGACAGACTGACAGACTGACAGACTGACAGACTGACAGACTGACAGACTGACAGACTGACAGACTGACAGACTGACAGACTGACAGACTGACAGACTGACAGACTGACAGACTGACAGACTGACAGACTGACAGACTGACAGACTGACAGACTGACAGACTGACAGACTGACAGACTGACAGACTGACAGACTGACAGACTGACAGACTGACAGACTGACAGACTGACAGACTGACAGACTGACAGACTGACAGACTGACAGACTGACAGACTGACAGACTGACAGACTGACAGACTGACAGACTGACAGACTGACAGACTGACAGACTGACAGACTGACAGACTGACAGACTGACAGACTGACAGACTGACAGACTGACAGACTGACAGACTGACAGACTGACAGACTGACAGACTGACAGACTGACAGACTGACAGACTGACAGACTGACAGACTGACAGACTGACAGACTGACAGACTGACAGACTGACAGACTGACAGACTGACAGACTGACAGACTGACAGACTGACAGACTGACAGACTGACAGACTGACAGACTGACAGACTGACAGACTGACAGACTGACAGACTGACAGACTGACAGACTGACAGACTGACAGACTGACAGACTGACAGACTGACAGACTGACAGACTGACAGACTGACAGACTGACAGACTGACAGACTGACAGACTGACAGACTGACAGACTGACAGACTGACAGACTGACAGACTGACAGACTGACAGACTGACAGACTGACAGACTGACAGACTGACAGACTGACAGACTGACAGACTGACAGACTGACAGACTGACAGACTGACAGACTGACAGACTGACAGACTGACAGACTGACAGACTGACAGACTGACAGACTGACAGACTGACAGACTGACAGACTGACAGACTGACAGACTGACAGACTGACAGACTGACAGACTGACAGACTGACAGACTGACAGACTGACAGACTGACAGACTGACAGACTGACAGACTGACAGACTGACAGACTGACAGACTGACAGACTGACAGACTGACAGACTGACAGACTGACAGACTGACAGACTGACAGACTGACAGACTGACAGACTGACAGACTGACAGACTGACAGACTGACAGACTGACAGACTGACAGACTGACAGACTGACAGACTGACAGACTGACAGACTGACAGACTGACAGACTGACAGACTGACAGACTGACAGACTGACAGACTGACAGACTGACAGACTGACAGACTGACAGACTGACAGACTGACAGACTGACAGACTGACAGACTGACAGACTGACAGACTGACAGACTGACAGACTGACAGACTGACAGACTGACAGACTGACAGACTGACAGACTGACAGACTGACAGACTGACAGACTGACAGACTGACAGACTGACAGACTGACAGACTGACAGACTGACAGACTGACAGACTGACAGACTGACAGACTGACAGACTGACAGACTGACAGACTGACAGACTGACAGACTGACAGACTGACAGACTGACAGACTGACAGACTGACAGACTGACAGACTGACAGACTGACAGACTGACAGACTGACAGACTGACAGACTGACAGACTGACAGACTGACAGACTGACAGACTGACAGACTGACAGACTGACAGACTGACAGACTGACAGACTGACAGACTGACAGACTGACAGACTGACAGACTGACAGACTGACAGACTGACAGACTGACAGACTGACAGACTGACAGACTGACAGACTGACAGACTGACAGACTGACAGACTGACAGACTGACAGACTGACAGACTGACAGACTGACAGACTGACAGACTGACAGACTGACAGACTGACAGACTGACAGACTGACAGACTGACAGACTGACAGACTGACAGACTGACAGACTGACAGACTGACAGACTGACAGACTGACAGACTGACGACTGACAGACTGACAGACTGACAGACGACAGACAGACTGACAGACTGACAGACTGACAGACTGACAGACTGACAGACTGACAGACTGACAGACTGACAGACTGACAGACTGACAGACTGACAGACTGACAGACTGACAGACTGACAGACTGACAGACTGACAGACTGACAGACTGACAGACTGACAGACTGACAGACTGACGATGACAGACTGACAGACTGACAGACTGACAGACTGACAGACTGACAGACTGACAGACTGACAGACTGACAGACTGACAGACTGACAGACTGACAGACTGACAGACTGACAGACTGACAGACTGACAGACTGACAGACTGACAGACTGACAGACTGACAGACTGACAGACTGACAGACTGACAGACTGACAGACTGACAGACTGACAGACTGACAGACTGACAGACTGACAGACTGACAGACTGACAGACTGACAGACTGACAGACTGACAGACTGACAGACTGACAGACTGACAGACTGACAGACTGACAGACTGACAGAGACTGACAGACTGACAGACTGACAGACTGACAGACTGACAGACTGACAGACTGACAGACTGACAGACTGACAGACTGACAGACTGACAGACTGATAGACTGACAGACTGACAGACTGACAGACTGACAGACTGACAGACTGACAGACTGACAGACTGAGACTGACAGACTGACAGACTGACAGACTGACAGACTGACAGACTGACAGACTGACAGATGACAGACTGACAGACTGACAGACTGACAGACTGACAGACTGACAGACTGACAGACTGACAGACTGACAGACTGACAGACTGACAGACTGACAGACTGACAGACTGACAGACTGACAGACTGACAGACTGACAGACTGACAGACTGACAGACTGACAGACTGACAGACTGACAGACTGACAGACTGACAGACTGACAGACTGACAGACTGACAGATGACAGACTGACAGACTGACAGACTGACAGACTGACAGACTGACAGACTGACAGACTGACAGACTGACAGGACTGACAGACTGACAGACTGACAGACTGACAGACTGACAGACTGACAGACTGACAGACTGACAGACTGACAGACTGACAGACTGACAGACTGACAGACTGACAGACTGACAGACTGACAGACTGACAGACTGACAGACTGACAGACTGACAGGACTGAACTGACAGACTGACTGACAGACTGACTGACCAGACTGACAGACTGACAGACTGACAGACTGACAGACTGACAGACTGACAGACTGACAGACTGACAGACTGACAGGACTGACAGACTGACAGACTGACAGACTGACAGACTGACAGACTGACAGACTGACAGACTGACAGACTGACAGACTGACAGACTGACAGACTGACAGACTGACAGACTGACAGACTGACAGACTGACAGACTGACAGACTGACAGACTGACAGACTGACAGACTGACAGACTGACAGACTGACAGACTGACAGACTGACAGACTGACAGACTGACAGACTGACAGACTGACAGACTGACAGACTGACAGACTGACAGACTGACAGACTGACAGACTGACAGACTGACAGACTGACACTGACAGACTGACTGACAGACTGACAGACTGACAGACTGACAGACTGACAGACTGACAGACTGACAGACTGACAGACTGACAGACTGACAGGACTGACAGACTGACAGACTGACAGACTGACAGACTGACAGACTGACAGACAGATGACAGACTGACAGACTGACAGACTGACAGACTGACAGACTGACAGACTGACAGACTGACAGACTGACAGACTGACAGACTGACAGACTGACAGACTGACAGACTGACAGACTGACAGACTGACAGACTGACAGACTGACAGACTGACAGACTGACAGACTGACAGACTGACAGACTGACAGACTGACAGACTGACAGACTGACAGACTGACAGACTGACAGACTGAGAGACTGACAGACTGACAGACTGACAGACTGACAGACTGACAGACTGACAGACTGACAGACTGACAGACTGACAGACTGACAGACTGACAGACTGACAGACTGACAGACTGACATGAGACTGACAGACTGACAGACTGACAGACTGACAGACTGACAGACTGACAGACTGACAGACTGACAGACTGACAGACTGACAGACTGACAGACTGACAGACTGACAGACTGACAGACTGACAGACTGACAGACTGACAGACTGACAGACTGACAGACTGACAGACTGACAGACTGACAGACTGACAGACTGACAGACTGACAGACTGACAGACTGACAGACTGACAGACTGACAGACTGACAGACTGACAGACTGACAGACTGACAGACTGACAGACTGACAGACTGACAGACTGACAGACTGACAGACTGACAGACTGACAGACTGACAGACTGACAGACTGACAGACTGACAGACTGACAGACTGACAGACTGACAGACTGACAGACTGACAGACTGACAGACTGACAGACTGACAGACTGACAGACTGACAGACTGACAGACTGACAGACTGACAGACTGACAGACTGACAGACTGACAGACTGACAGACTGACAGACTGACAGACTGACAGACTGACAGACTGACAGACTGACAGACTGACAGACTGACAGACTGACAGACTGACAGACTGACAGACTGACAGACTGACAGACTGACAGACTGACAGACTGACAGACTGACAGACTGACAGACTGACAGACTGACAGACTGACAGACTGACAGACTGACAGACTGACAGACTGACAGACTGACAGACTGACAGACTGACAGACTGACAGACTGACAGACTGACAGACTGACAGACTGACAGACTGACAGACTGACAGACTGACAGACTGACAGACTGACAGACTGACAGACTGACAGACTGACAGACTGACAGACTGACAGACTGACAGACTGACAGACTGACAGACTGACAGACTGACAGACTGACAGACTGACAGACTGACAGACTGACAGACTGACAGACTGACAGACTGACAGACTGACAGACTGACAGACTGACAGACTGACAGACTGACAGACTGACAGACTGACAGACTGACAGACTGACAGACTGACAGACTGACAGACTGACAGACTGACAGACTGACAGACTGACAGACTGACAGACTGAGAGACTGACAGACTGACAGACTGACAGACTGACAGACTGACAGACTGAGAGACTGACAGACTGACAGACTGACAGACTGACAGACTGACAGACTGACAGACTGACAGACTGACAGACTGACAGACTGACAGACTGACAGACTGACAGACTGACAGACTGACAGACTGACAGACTGACAGACTGACAGACTGACAGACTGACAGACTGACAGACTGACAGACTGACAGACTGACAGACTGACAGACTGACAGACTGACAGACTGACAGACTGACAGACTGACAGACTGACAGACTGACAGACTGACAGACTGACAGACTGACAGACTGACAGACTGACAGACTGACAGACTGACAGACTGACAGACTGACAGACTGACAGACTGACAGACTGACAGACTGACAGACTGACAGACTGACAGACTGACAGACTGACAGACTGACAGACTGACAGACTGACAGACTGACAGACTGACAGACTGACAGACTGACAGACTGACAGACTGACAGACTGACAGACTGACAGACTGACAGACTGACAGACTGACAGACTGACAGACTGACAGACTGACAGACTGACAGACTGACAGACTGACAGACTGACAGACTGACAGACTGACAGACTGACAGACTGACAGACTGACAGACTGACAGACTGACAGACTGACAGACTGACAGACTGACAGACTGACAGACTGACAGACTGACAGACTGACAGACTGACAGACTGACAGACTGACAGACTGACAGACTGACAGACTGACAGACTGACAGACTGACAGACTGACCGACTGACAGACTGACAGACTGACAGACTGACAGACTGACAGACTGACAGACTGACAGACTGACAGACTGACAGACTGACAGGACTGACAGACTGACAGACTGACAGACTGACAGACTGACAGACTGACCAGACTGACAGACTGACAGACTGACAGACTGACAGACTGACAGACTGACAGACTGACAGACTGACAGACTGACAGACTGACAGACTGACAGACTGACAGACTGACAGACTGACAGACTGACAGACTGACAGACTGACAGACTGACAGACTGACAGACTGACAGACTGACAGACTGACAGACTGACAGACTGCCAGACTGACAGACTGACAGACTGACAGACTGACAGACTGACAGACTGACAGACTGACAGACTGACAGACTGACAGACTGACAGACTGACAGACTGACAGACTGACAGACTGACAAACTGACAGACTGACAGACTGACAGACTGACAGACTGACAGACTAACAGACTGACAGACTGACAGACTGACAGACTGACAGACTGACAGACTGACAGACTGACAGACTGACAGACTGACAGACTGACAGACTGACAGACTGACAGACTGACAGACTGACAGACTGACAGACTGACAGACTGACAGACTGACAGACTGACAGACTGACAGACTGACAGATGACAGACTGACAGACTGATAGCTGACAGACTGACAGACTGACAGACTGACAGACTGACAGACTGACAGACTGACAGACTGACAGACTGACAGACTGACAGACTGACAGACTGACAGACTGACAGACTGACAGACTGACAGACTGACAGACTGACAGACTGACAGACTGACAGACTGACAGACTGACAGACTGACAGACTGACAGACTGACAGACTGACAGACTGACAGACTGACAGACTGACAGACTGACAGACTGACAGACTGACAGACTGACAGACTGACAGACTGACAGACTGACAGACTGACAGACTGACAGACTGACAGACTGACAGACTGACAGACTGACAGACCTGACAGACTGACAGACTGACATACTGACAGACTGACAAACTGACATACTGACAGACTGACAGACTGACATACTGACAGACTGACAAACTGACATACTGACAGACTGACAGACTGACAGACGACAGACTGACAGACTGACAGACTGACAGACTGACAGACTGACAGACTGACAGACTGACAGACTGACAGACTGACAGACTGACAGACTGACAGACTGACAGACTGACAGACTGACAGACTGACAGACTGACAGACTGACATACTGACAGACTGACAACTGACAGACTGACAGACTGACAGACTGACAGACTGACAGACTGACAGACTGACAGACTGACAGACTGACAGACTGACAGACTGACAGACTGACAGACTGACAGACTGACAGACTGACAGACTGACAGACTGACAGACTGACAGACTGACAGACTGACAGACTGACAGACTGACAGACTGACAGACTGACAGACTGACAGACTGACAGACTGACAGACTGACAGACTGACAGACTGACAGACTGACAGACTGACAGACTGACAGACTGACAGACTGACAGACTGACAGACTGACAGACTGACAGACTGACAGACTGACAGACTGACAGACTGACAGACTGACAGACTGACAGACTGACAGACTGACAGACTGACAGACTGACAGACTGACAGACTGACAGACTGACAGACTGACAGACTGACAGACTGACAGACTGACAGACTGACAGACTGACAGACTGACAGACTGACAGACTGACAGACTGACAGACTGACAGACTGACAGACTGACAGACTGACAGACTGACAGACTGACAGACTGACAGACTGACAGACTGACAGACTGACAGACTGACAGACTGACAGACTGACAGACTGACAGACTGACAGACTGACAGACTGACAGACGACAGACTGACAGACTGACAGACTGACAGACTGACAGACTGACAGACTGACAGACTGACAGACTGACAGACTGACAGACTGACAGACTGACAGACTGACAGACTGACAGACTGACAGACTGACAGACTGACAGACTGACAGACTGACAGACTGACAGACTGACAGACTGACAGACTGACAGACTGACAGACTGACAGACTGACAGACTGACAGACTGACAGACTGACAGACTGACAGACTGACAGACTGACAGACTGACAGACTGACAGGACTGACAGACTGACAGACTGACAGACTGACAGACTGACAGACTGACAGACTGACAGACTGACAGACTGACAGACTGACAGACTGACAGACTGACAGACTGACAGACTGACAGACTGACAGACTGACAGACTGACAGACTGACAGACTGACAGACTGACAGACTGACAGACTGACAGACTGACAGACTGACAGACTGACAGACTGACAGACTGACAGACTGACAGACTGACAGACTGACAGACTGACAGACTGACAGACTGACAGACTGACAGACTGACAGACTGACAGACTGACAGACTGACAGACTGACAGACTGACAGACTGACAGATGACAGGACAGACTGACAGACTGACAGACTGACAGACTGACAGACTGACCGACTGACAGACTGACAGACTGACAGACTGACAGACTGACAGACTGACAGACTGACAGACTGACAGACTGACAGACTGACAGACTGACAGACTGACAGACTGACAGACTGACAGACTGACAGACTGACAGACTGACAGACTGACAGACTGACAGACTGACAGACTGACAGACTGACAGACTGACAGACTGACAGACTGACAGACTGACAGACTGACAGACTGACAGACTGACAGACTGACAGACTGACAGACTGACAGACTGACAGACTGACAGACTGACAGACTGACAGACTGACAGACTGACAGACTGACAGACTGACAGACTGACAGACTGACAGACTGACAGACTGACAGACTGACAGACTGACAGACTGACAGACTGACAGACTGACAGACTGACAGACTGACAGACTGACAGACTGACAGACTGACAGACTGACAGACTGACAGACTGACAGACTGACAGACTGACAGACTGACAGACTGACAGACTGACAGACTGACAGACTGACAGACTGACAGACTGACAGACTGACAGACTGACAGACTGACAGACTGACAGACTGACAGACTGACAGACTGACAGACTGACAGACTGACAGACTGACAGACTGACAGACTGACAGACTGACAGACTGACAGACTGACAGACTGACAGACTGACAGACTGACAGACTGACAGACTGACAGACTGACAGACTGACAGACTGACAGACTGACAGACTGACAGACTGACAGACTGACAGACTGACAGACTGACAGACTGACAGACTGACAGACTGACAGACTGACAGACTGACAGACTGACAGACTGACAGACTGACAGACTGACAGACTGACAGACTGACAGACTGACAGACTGACAGACTGACAGACTGACAGACTGACAGACTGACAGACTGACAGACAGACAGACTGACAGACTGACAGACTGACAGACTGACAGACTGACAGACTGACAGACTGACAGACTGACAGACTGACAGACTGACAGACTGACAGACTGACAGACTGACAGACTGACAGCTGAAGACTGACAGACTGACAGACTGACAGACTGACAGACTGACAGACTGACAGACTGACAGACTGACAGACTGACAGACTGACAGACTGACAGACTGACAGACGACTGACAGACTGACAGACTGACAGACTGACAGACTGACAGACTGACAGACTGACAGACTGACAGACTGACAGAACTGACAGACTGACAGACTGACAGACTGACAGACTGACAGACTGACAGACTGACAGACTGACAGACTGACAGACTGACAGACTGACAGACTGACAGACTGGACAGACTGACAGACTGACAGACTGACAGACTGACAGACTGACAGACTGACAGACTGACAGACTGACAGACTGACAGACTGACAGACTGACAGACTGACAGACTGACAGACTGACAGACTGACAGACTGACAGACTGACAGACTGACAGACTGACAGACTGACAGACTGACAGACTGACAGACTGACAGACTGACAGACTGACAGACTGACAGACTGACAGACTGACAGACTGACAGACTGATCAGACTGACAGACTGACAGACTGACAGACTGACAGACTGACAGACTGACAGACTGACAGACTGACAGACTGACAGACTGACAGACTGACAGACTGACAGACTGACAGACTGACAGACTGACAGACTGACAGACTGACAGACTGACAGACTGACAGACTGACGACTGACAGACTGACAGACTGACAGACTGACAGACTGACAGACTGACAGACTGACAGACTGACAGACTGACAGACTGACAGACTGACAGACTGACAGACTGACAGACTGACAGACTGACGACAGACTGACAGACTGACAGACTGACAGACTGACAGACTGACAGACTGACAGACTGACAGACTGACAGACTGACAGACTGACAGACTGACAGACTGACAGACTGACAGACTGACAGACTGACAGACTGACAGACTGACAGACTGACAGACTGACAGACTGACAGACTGACAGACTGACAGACTGACCGACAGGACAGATGACAGACTGACAGACTGACAGACTGACAGACTGACAGACTGACAGACTGACAGACTGACAGACTGACAGACTGACAGACTGAAGACTGACAGACTGACAGACTGACAGACTGGCAGACTGACAGACTGACAGACTGACAGACTGACAGACTGACAGACTGACAGACTGACAGACTGACAGACTGACAGACTGACAGACTGACAGACTGACAGACTGACAGACTGACAGACTGACAGACTGACAGACTGACAGACTGACAGACTGACAGACTGACAGACTGACAGACTGACAGACTGACAGACTGACAGACTGACAGACTGACAGACTGACAGACTGACAGACTGACAGACTGACTGACAGACTGACAGACTGACAGACTGACAGACTGACAGACTGACAGAGTGACAGACTGACAGACTGACAGACTGACAGACTGACAGACTGACAGACTGACAGACTGACAGACTGACAGACTGACAGACTGACAGGACTGACAGACTGACAGACTGACAGACTGAAGACTGACAGACTGACAGACTGACAGACTGACAGACTGACAGACTGACAGACTGACAGACTGACAGACTGACAGACTGACAGACTGACAGACTGACAGACTGACAGACTGACAGACTGACAGACTGACAGACTGACAGACTGACAGACTGACAGACTGACAGACTGACAGACTGACAGACTGACAGACTGACAGGACTGACAGACTGACAGACTGACAGACTGACAGACTGACAGACTGACAGACTGACAGACTGACAGACTGACAGACTGACAGACTGACAGACTGACAGACTGACCAGACTGACAGACTGACAGACTGACAGACTGACAGACTGACAGACTGACAGACTGACAGACTGACAGACTGACAGACTGACAGACTGACAGACTGACCAGACTGACAGACTGACAGACTGACAGACTGACAGACTGACAGACTGACAGACTGACAGACTGACAGACTGACAGACTGACAGACTGACAGACTGACAGACTGACAGACTCAGACTGACAGACTGACAGACTGACAGACTGACAGACTGACAGACTGACAGACTGACAGACTGACAGACTGACAGACTGACAGACTGACAGACTGACAGACTGACAGGACTGACAGACTGACAGACTGACAGACTGACAGACTGACAGACTGACAGACTGACAGACTGACAGACTGACAGACTGACAGACTGACAGACTGACAGACTGACAGACTGACAGACTGACAGACTGACAGACTGACAGACTGACAGACTGACAGACTGACAGACTGACAGACTGACAGACTGACAGACTGACAGACTGACAGACTGACAGACTGACAGACTGACAGACTGACAGACTGACAGACTGACAGACTGACAGACTGACAGACTGACAGACTGACAGACTGACAGACTGACAGACTGACAGACTGACAGACTGACAGGACTGACAGACTGACAGACTGACAGACTGACAGACTGACAGACTGACAGACTGACAGACTGACAGACTGACAGACTGACAGACTGACAGACTGACAGACTGACAGACTGACAGACTGACAGACTGACAGACTGACAGACTGACAGACTGACAGACTGACAGACTGACAGACTGACAGACTGACAGACTGACAGACTGACAGACTGACAGACTGACAGACTGACAGACTGACAGACTGACAGACTGACAGACTGACAGACTGACAGACTGACAGACTGACAGACTGACAGACTGACAGACTGACAGACTGACAGACTGACAGACTGACAGACTGACAGACTGACAGACTGACAGACTGACAGACTGACAGACTGACAGACTGACAGACTGACAGACTGACAGACTGACAGACTGACAGACTGACAGACTGACAGACTGACAGACTGACAGACTGACAGACTGACAGACTGACAGACTGACAGACTGACAGACTGACAGACTGACAGACTGACAGACTGACAGACTGACAGACTGACAGACTGACAGACTGACAGACTGACAGACTGACAGACTGACAGACTGACAGACTGACAGACTGACAGACTGACAGACTGACAGACTGACAGACTGACAGACTGACAGACTGACAGACTGACAGACTGACAGACTGACAGACTGACAGACTGACAGACTGACAGACTGACAGACTGACAGACTGACAGACTGACAGACTGACAGACTGACAGACTGACAGACTGACAGACTGACAGACTGACAGACTGACAGACTGACAGACTGACAGACTGACAGACTGACAGACTGACAGACTGACAGACTGACAGACTGACAGACTGACAGACTGACAGACTGACAGACTGACAGACTGACAGACTGACAGACTGACACCGACTCTGACAGACTGACAGACTGACAGACTGACAGACTGACAGACTGACAGACTGACAGACTGACAGACTGACAGACTGACAGACTGACAGACTGACAGACTGACAGACTGACAGACTGACAGACTGACAGACTGACAGACTGACAGACTGACAGACTGACAGACTGACAGACTGACAGACTGACAGACTGACAGACTGACAGACTGACAGACTGACAGACTGACAGACTGACAGACTGACAGACTGACAGACTGACAGACTGACAGACTGACAGACTGACAGACTGACAGACTGACAGACTGACAGACTGACAGACTGACAGACTGACAGACTGACAGACTGACAGACTGACAGACTGACAGACTGACAGACTGACAGACTGACAGACTGACAGGACTGACAGACTGACAGACTGACAGACTGACAGACTGACAGACTGACAGACTGACAGACTGACAGACTGACAGACTGACAGACTGACAAACTGACAGACTGACAGACTGACAGACTGACAGACTGACAGACTGACAGACTGACAGACTGACAGACTGACAGACTGACAGACTGACAGACTGACAGACTGACAGACTGACAGACTGACATGACAGACTGACAGACTGACAGACTGACAGACTGACAGACTGACAGACTGACAGACTGACAGACTGACAGACTGACAGACTGACAGACTGACAGACTGACAGACTGACAGACTGACAGACTGACAGACTGACAGACTGACAGACTGACAGACTGACAGACTGACAGACTGACAGACTGACAGACTGACAGACTGACAGACTGACAGACTGACAGACTGACAGACTGACAGACACAGACTGACAGACTGACAGACTGACAGACTGACAGACTGACAGACTGACAGACTGACAGACTGACAGACTGACAGACTGACAGACTGACAGACTGACAGACTGACAGACTGACAGACTGACAGACTGACAGACTGACAGACTGACAGACTGACAGACTGACAGACTGACAGACTGACAGACTGACAGACTGACAGACTGACAGACTGACAGACTGACAGACTGACAGACTGACAGACTGACAGACTGACAGACTGACAGACGACAGACTGACAGACTGACAGACTGAGACAGACTGACAGACTGACAGACTGACAGACTGACAGACTGACAGACTGACAGACTGACAGACTGACAGACTGACAGACTGACAGACTGACAGACTGACAGACTGACAGACTGACAGACTGACAGACTGACAGACTGACAGACTGACAGACTGACAGACTGACAGACTGACAGACTGACAGACTGACAGACTGACAGACTGACAGACTGACAGACTGACAGACTGACAGACTGACAGACTGACAGACTGACAGACTGACAGACTGACAGACTGACAGACTGACAGACTGACAGACTGACAGACTGACAGACTGACAGACTGACAGACTGACAGACTGACAGACTGACAGACTGACAGACTGACAGACTGACAGACTGACAGACTGACAGACTGACAGACTGACAGACTGACAGACTGACAGACTGACAGACTGACAGACTGACAGACTGACAGACTGACAGACTGACAGACTGACAGACTGACAGACTGACAGACTGACAGACTGACAGACTGACAGACTGACAGACTGACAGACTGACAGACTGACAGACTGACAGACTGACAGACTGACAGACTGACAGACTGACAGACTGACAGACTGACAGACTGACAGACTGACAGACTGACAGACTGACAGACTGACAGACTGACAGACTGACAGACTGACAGACTGACAGACTGACAGACTGACAGACTGACAGACTGACAGACTGACAGACTGACAGACTGACAGACTGACAGACTGACAGACTGACAGACTGACAGACTGACAGACTGACAGACTGACAGACTGACAGACTGACAGACTGACAGACTGACAGACTGACAGACTGACAGACTGACAGACTGACAGACTGACAGACTGACAGACTGACAGACTGACAGACTGACAGACTGACAGACTGACAGACTGACAGACTGACAGACTGACAGACTGACAGACTGACAGACTGACAGACTGACAGACTGACAGACTGACAGACTGACAGACTGACAGACTGACAGACTGACAGACTGACAGACTGACAGACTGACAGACTGACAGACTGACAGACTGACAGACTGACAGACTGACAGACTGACAGACTGACAGACTGACAGACTGACAGACTGACAGACTGACAGACTGACAGACTGACAGACTGACAGACTGACAGACTGACAGACTGACAGACTGACAGACTGACAGACTGACAGACTGACAGACTGACAGACTGACAGACTGACAGACTGACAGACTGACAGACTGACAGACTGACAGACTGACAGACTGACAGACTGACAGACTGACAGACTGACAGACTGACAGACTGACAGACTGACAGACTGACAGACTGACAGACTGACAGACTGACAGACTGACAGACTGACAGACTGACAGACTGACAGACTGACAGACTGACAGACTGACAGACTGACAGACTGACAGACTGACAGACTGACAGACTGACAGACTGACAGACTGACAGACTGACAGACTGACAGACTGACAGACTGACAGACTGACAGACTGACAGACTGACAGACTGACAGACTGACAGACTGACAGACTGACAGACTGACAGACTGACAGACTGACAGACTGACAGACTGACAGACTGACAGACTGACAGACTGACAGACTGACAGACTGACAGACTGACAGACTGACAGACTGACAGACTGACAGACTGACAGACTGACAGACTGACAGACTGACAGACTGACAGACTGACAGACTGACAGACTGACAGACTGACAGACTGACAGACTGACAGACTGACAGACTGACAGACTGACAGACTGACAGACTGACAGACTGACAGACTGACAGACTGACAGACTGACAGACTGACAGACTGACAGACTGACAGACTGACAGACTGACAGACTGACAGACTGACAGACTGACAGACTGACAGACTGACAGACTGACAGACTGACAGACTGACAGACTGACAGACTGACAGACTGACAGACTGACAGACTGACAGACTGACAGACTGACAGACTGACAGACTGACAGACTGACAGACTGACAGACTGACAGACTGACAGACTGACAGACTGACAGACTGACAGACTGACAGACTGACAGACTGACAGACTGACAGACTGACAGACTGACAGACTGACAGACTGACAGACTGACAGACTGACAGACTGACAGACTGACAGACTGACAGACTGACAGACTGACAGACTGACAGACTGACAGACTGACAGACTGACAGACTGACAGACTGACAGACTGACAGACTGACAGACTGACAGACTGACAGACTGACAGACTGACAGACTGACAGACTGACAGACTGACAGACTGACAGACTGACAGACTGACAGACTGACAGACTGACAGACTGACAGACTGACAGACTGACAGACTGACAGACTGACAGACTGACAGACTGACAGACTGACAGACTGACAGACTGACAGACTGACAGACTGACAGACTGACAGACTGACAGACTGACAGACTGACAGACTGACAGACTGACAGACTGACAGACTGACAGACTGACAGACTGACAGACTGACAGACTGACAGACTGACAGACTGACAGACTGACAGACTGACAGACTGACAGACTGACAGACTGACAGACTGACAGACTGACAGACTGACAGACTGACAGACTGACAGACTGACAGACTGACAGACTGACAGACTGACAGACTGACAGACTGACAGACTGACAGACTGACAGACTGACAGACTGACAGACTGACAGACTGACAGACTGACAGACTGACAGACTGACAGACTGACAGACTGACAGACTGACAGACTGACAGACTGACAGACTGACAGACTGACAGACTGACAGACTGACAGACTGACAGACTGACAGACTGACAGACTGACAGACTGACAGACTGACAGACTGACAGACTGACAGACTGACAGACTGACAGACTGACAGACTGACAGACTGACAGACTGACAGACTGACAGACTGACAGACTGACAGACTGACAGACTGACAGACTGACAGACTGACAGACTGACAGACTGACAGACTGACAGACTGACAGACTGACAGACTGACAGACTGACAGACTGACAGACTGACAGACTGACAGACTGACAGACTGACAGACTGACAGACTGACAGACTGACAGACTGACAGACTGACAGACTGACAGACTGACAGACTGACAGACTGACAGACTGACAGACTGACAGACTGACAGACTGACAGACTGACAGACTGACAGACTGACAGACTGACAGACTGACAGACTGACAGAGTGACAGACTGACAGACTGACAGACTGACAGACTGACAGACTGACAGACTGACAGACTGACAGACTGGCAGACTGACAGACTGACAGACTGACAGACTGACAGACTGACAGACTGACAGACTGATAGACTGACAGACTGACAGACTGACAGACTGACAGACTGACAGACTGACAGACTGACAGACTGACAGACTGACAGACTGACAGACTGACAGACTGACAGACTGACAGACTGACAGACTGACAGACTGACAGACTG